>JAOUQT010012665.1:0-12116 GCA_025769995.1 Xyliphius kryptos | reverse complement strand
CAACAGCAAGTGAAATTGATTCACAATCAGTGTTGCTTCCTAAGTGGACAGGTTGATTTCACAGAAGTGTGGTTGACTTGGAGACACATTGCGTTGTTTAAGTGTTACCATTATTTAGTTTAAGCAGTTTATAAACTCTTTCTTTTTTTTCTTTCTCCGTTGCAGGTATATCTCTGTCTTAAGCAACGGTGTAACACGCTGTCTCAGTATAGTGTGTATGAGGAGATGCAAGGAGGCCGCACAGCCAGAACCCAGTTAAATCCACAATACGAGTCCAGCCAAAAACAGCACCACAGAGAACAGGACAGTTACAATAATAATTAAATAAATAAATGGAACAACCTACATCTAAAGTCTAAAATAAACTGAATACACAATGATATAAATGACATTAATAAGGCAAGTTATTTTATAGAGCACATTTCATACAGAAGCAATTCAAAATGCTTTACAGAGTAGTAAAAAAAAGTTGAACATTAAAATAATTAATATAGTTCATTAAGAGAAAGAAAAATATGAATAGTGCAATAAAAGAAAAATACATAAAAAAACTAAAAGAAAATAAATAATGAATCAATAAATAAAACTAATCAATATACTGAATTAACAAAAAAAAACTCAAATATGAAAAATATATAAATAAATGATAAATAAATAAAAATTATTATAACTGATTATATTCATTTTTGTTTGGCGTAGCACCTTAGTGGTTAGCATGTTTGGCAGATCTGGGTTTCCATCTTCTCTCCGTGTCCATGTGGCTTTCCTCCAGGTTTTCCCGTTTCCTCCCACAGTCCAAAATCATGGCTCCAAGGTGAACTGGCTGCTCTAAAATTGTCCCATACAGTGTGAGTGCCCAGCAATGGATTGGCACCCTGTCCTGTGTGTATCTGACAAGTTCCTGAAATGTTCTCCCCTGGATGGGCATGAGAAACCCCCTAGTATAGGAATAAGCAGAAGATGATGGATGGATAATCATTCTTTTACTTTTTCAGCACCAACTTCAGATTTAAATGTTAAATATATATATTAATATTTTATAGTGTTGCTTTAAACTTATTTCCATGCACTTTTCATTTATTGATATTTTTATGGTTCTAACAACAATGAAACTTAAAGAGGCAGGTGAGTTTTCCCGCAGCGCTGTCTGTGCCGCTGGTTCTGTAGGTATGTCGTTGTAAACTGTAAACCTTAAACTCAGGTGTTTTTTATTATTCTCTTGTCCATTAATTCACTAAAGGCCTGTCTTTCACATAGTTTTATCTTTGTGTATGTTTAAAGTCGAAATGAAACTTCTTGTGAAATTTTAACTTCTTTGTCAGATGTTGCATAATGGATTTTTTTGTGTGTCTGAATGAAAAGTGAAAGATATTTGGATTTAATCATTGCATTTGTTTTAATGTTTGCAATTTTTACAGTGTGAAATAAATACTGTAAAGCTAATTATAGTTATTTTTGTTTGTGTCCCTTATTAAAAGATTGATAAAAATTAAACCATTTGATTTTTTATATAATCTATATGATTAATATAATAAATTGCTTTTTTTTTATATTCTTTCCTTTATGAAGTCATTCTTTAAAATGAAAATTATATATAAAAATATACATTCTGCACCATTAAGAGTTGTTTTAAAAAACAATATTAATAATAAGTCAATTTAAATATTTAAAAACGTTTTTGTTGTAAAACTACATTTGTTGTTCACTTGTTGCTGTAATCTACCAAAAATTTAAATCTTGTGATTGTAAAGGAGGAGGTATATTTTAGGCTGAATGTTCTGCACTATAAAGGTGCTTCTTTTGGCTGTGAGCTAGAACCCTGGGCTCCATCCGCTCAGATTACCCATGAGTACATCATTACGCCATGTCCCAGTCTCTGAAAATCACAGTGGTTTAGTGGTTAGCACGTTCTCAGTTTCCATATTTTACTAGTGACTGCATGGGTTTTTTTGTTGTTCTCCCACCGTCCAAAAACATGTATTCTTGGTAAATTTAATGTTCTGAATTGCCCCATATAGTTTGTGTTTGTGTGTGGGTGAGTGAGTGTGGATTCTTCCCTGAATGGGCATGAGGAACCCCATGTAGACCCTAGTACAGGTTTAAGCAGAAGATAATGAATGAATTAATAAGGAAATTGGTGCCCCAGTTTTCATAGATTTCCAATTTCACGGATTAGCAACGAAAACAGAGGTTTCCACTGTACATTAAAAAACAGAATGCTTATCTCATTTTGTAGTCATGTTTTATCTTGAAAAGAGAGATGCACACGTCAGACGTGTGTCTTGTTACATATATATGCATGTTTAAATGTGTTTTTGAATGTTATTTTTCACAAACACATTTGTTGAGTTTGTATTCTATAAACCTGGTTCACAATTTAATGACCCTGAGAAAATCTGAGTCCCGGGCCGAGACCAGTTTAGAACCCCTGATCACTGTCCCTCACCAGGTTAAACACTATATGGGCAAAAGTATCTGGACACACCTCCTAATTAGGCATCCAGCTGTGCATTCTGAATTTGTGGAAACAGTTTGGGGAAGGCCCTATTCTATTAAAGCAAGACTGTGTTTAAGGGCACAAAGGAATTGTGTATGGTATCCCTTCTAAGAGGATGGAAAACGCTATGTAGGACCTGCTTCAAACTCATGGACCAGCAGGGCGGAAAAGCAGTCAAATACTGCTTGCGCATCTGTAGCACAAGGTCCCGTTTAAAGCCGGGAGTGTGCGGCGGACGCATCATCGCGCCTGCACAGTTAACAACCCATACAGTCGGGTAAAATCTCAGTCTGCGTAGTTACTGCAGCAATCACTAGGTCATACAATCTCCGCAGCTCCACACAGTGGTGTTAGTGTCATACGAATATTAAATAAACAGAGGTGTCACAGAGGTGTCTGATGCTCTGTATAGAGTCAGTAACTCTAGAGTGTCTGGATGTTCAGTAGATTGCACATGGAACTAATTAAAGTCATTAAAAAAAAAAACATTAAAATGGAATGATTCACATCATGCTGTAATCTGATCTAATCTGAGTTTCAGCCTTTAGAACAGATTAAAACACATCATCCTCTGGGTGACAGACAGGAATTAGTGGGCATGGCAGGTGGGTGTGGCCTCTAAATGAGCTTTAATACATACCCAGAGGAAGAGAATAACACAGAAATAAGTTATTTTAATTAATGAAAGTTGTTTACATGTTTAAGGAACTGTTTCTGGTTCTCGCTGTTCAAAGAACACGATGGTTTTTACTCTTCACTGAAACATAAGGCTTGGAGTTTCAAAATCAGGGCTGAAGGTCAATAGTAGTATAACCCAACAAAGGAGTAATGATATTGTACAGTGTAAAACAAAAATGGTACTATAATGTATGGAATGAGAATGGTACTATAACGTATCATAATGTATGGAGGGAGAATGGTACTGTAATATTAAGAATAAGAACAATGGAACGAGAAAATAATTTTAACGTGTCAAGGGAGAACTGTACTGTAACTCATGGAACTCAGGATTGAGGGATGAAAAGCTGAAGTGAAAAAGCCAAAGAGGAAGTTCAGTGAGAAACAACTCATGTGACAGAAGAATAAAAGCAGTAGAGGAATTAGAGCGGTGGAGGTTCCGCTGCAGACCAGGGACTGGTCTGTGTCGTTTAGGATAGTGCCTCCTCTCCAAAGTAGGAGAACCCTTTAAACTCCTCCTGATTAATCTGCTTAATGAGAGCATCATCCACCGGAGTCAGGATGGGGTCCTCACGTGTAAAGTCCTGGTCAAAGTTATTTACATCTCGCTTTGTTTTCTGCACAGAAAGAATGAGGAAGCACTTAAGGAGCTGTTTATAAAGAAGGGGTTAATATATACATATACACTGCTCAAAAAGTAAACACTTAAACAACACAAGGTAATTCCAAGTCAACCAGACTTCTGTGAAATTAACCTGTCTGGTTAGGAAGCAACACTGGTAACAATTTCACTTGCTGTTGTGCAAATGGAACAGACAACAGGTAGAAATGAGAGGCACTTAACAAGACCCCCCTATAAAGGACTGCTTCTGCAGACCTTTTCTCTGCTGTGGCAAAAGGTTAAAACGTTCAAGGGGGCCGAATACTTTTGCAAGGCACTATATATACAGTGGAGGAAATAAGTTTTTCTTATTTCCTTACAGTTTCATTTTAACAATGAGAGATGAAATATCAAAAAGTAAATTTAGAAAATTAAGAATTATTTAAATTAAAAATAATTTGTATTTCATTAAAGGAAATATGTATTTGATCCACTACAAAACATGACTAATTTTGGCTCCCCCAGACCACTGATACACCCTAAACTCAGTGAAGTCATTACCTGTATGAGAGACACCTGTCCCAAATTGTAGAAAAGAATGTAGAACAGGACTGCCAACAGACTCAGTGACACTCTTAACATCCCCACCATATACAAGACTAAAGAGCTGTCCAAATATGTCAGGGACAAAATTGTTGACCTTCACAAAGCTGAAATGGGCTACAAAGCCATAAGTAAGAAGCTGGATGAGAAGGTGACAACTGTTGATGCTATTATTCGTAAGTGGAAGAAGTGCAACATCAAGACCTCGGCCTTGAGCTCCATGCAAGAGATCACCTCATAGAGTCTCATTGATCATGAGAAAAGTTAAAAATCTGTCTAGAACTACACAGGAGGAGCTGGTTACTAATCTCAAGGCAGCTAGGACCCCAGTCTCAAAAAAAAACATTGATAGAACATTGAGATGTGGTTTAAAATCCTGTAGTGTACAAAAGGTTCCTCTGCTCAAGAAGGCTCAAGTTTGCCCATGAACATATGAATTTTTATTTCTCATTTCCTGTAGTTTTTCTCCGCTCTACAGCTGAGATTTCTTATATATACACAAATATACATATATATATATATATATAAGAAATCTCAGCTGTACTAATATAGAATGAAAATAAACAGCTGAGATTTCTTATATCCCTGATTCAATGATTGACAGATGATCATAATAAATGAACCTCCACCAGCATTTGGTAAGCCACTGTGGTGGCAGAGGAAGGGCGAAACAAAGTCACAGGAAGGTCGCAGTAGAGGCTCTGGGGCCAACTTCGGCAGCATCTTCATGAGAACCGAGCATGACCTCGAGATCAAACCACAGAGACACTAACTCTCACTCTCTCGCACGTGCACTCTCACAGTGACAGCCTGGGAAAGCAGAAGCGCCGCGGCAGCGTTGTGGCATCAGACTTTCAGTCTGCACCACAAACGATGGGGTTTCAGTTGAAGGTTCTCCGAAGCTGCACCATGACCCCATTTCATTTCCCATGATGTCATTCAACACAACCTGTTTGAAATACTCGAAGGGCAGCAAAAAATATAGAACCGAGCTATACACTTCACTTTAACTATATTCTGCTAAATGAATAATGAAGCAATAAGGTATGAGAAGGCAGGATTATTGTGAATAAATCACAGAAAAAGTTATTGTTAGGCACGATGTGAAGCGGCGTACAGTAACACCTCTTTCCCATGATTTATGCACAATAACGCACAAGCTTGAGTGCCTTATTACTTTAATGAAACAGTTGCAAACACACTATGATAGATTGATAGATATGATAGAAGGATTTGATTCATAAATGCGTTTATTAAATGCAAAATTGTTAATATACTGGTCTTTAACTACTATTTTAACATTAACTACTCCTGGTGTTCTCAATTCGTCTCGGCCCGGGACCTACATTGATCCACTTTTTTAGCACACAAACCAAAACAAATTTTCATTCATTCATTATCTTCAGCTTAATCCTTTATAAGGATTGCGGGGACCTCCCCATCCTGGCCATCCAGGTTGTAGTGTTGTAGAGTTAAATGAGCATTAATAATTGTTTTTTGAACCTCTGTGGGAATCTCTGTTTTTGTTGCCAATCTGTACGTAAACAATCGGTGAAATCTGAAATCGATGAAAACCTTTTCTATTTAAAATGTAAATTTGTAAGAGACTCCAAAAGTGTTTTATTCGGAAAACTGAACACAGATATTATATATACAGAATTGTATCTTCTTTTATATATACAAGTGTAATGTAAATAGTAAATGAACATTTCACTGTTTTTGATTTAAATTCTTTTCGACATCTTTAATCTGTTTTGTAAGTGCATTAACGGCTTTCGCTACATTAGCTTCATCACTTCTTTTTTTTGGCACAATATAACTATATCGTGGAGAAATTTCTGTACACGCAGCCGATTTCAGCAATGTTAATGATGTCATTCTTCAACTCGATTGTATTTCTGCTCTTTTTGTTTGATGGGCTGCTGGATCTGGAATATTTTTTGGGTCCATGATGGCACTACACGTAAATCATTAACCCCACTTCTCAATGAAACTTAAGAGGGACAATGAAACATGTAAATGTCACGTATATGCATCGATTAAATCCGAAGCAAACGGCGAAAACAAAGACATTATTTTAGCAGAGAAAATCGCTAAACACCAAATCTGGTGTCAGCCGAAAGCTGACAGAGAATAAACTATTTATTTTTTACAAGCTGTTCGTGACCCATACAGAACATGTCTGTGACCCACTTTGGGGTTGCGACATGCCATTTGAGAATCACTGATATAATCCAGTTTTAAAAATGAATGCTGATCGCTGAGGAACAGGATTCCATTCCATTTCATAACAACCAAATACTTCAATCTAGAGACTAAGATTGGTAATATGACTGTATTTCAGAATTTAAAATAATGTATTTTATAAAATCGTATTTTTAATAATGTATTTTTATAAAATATAGTTTCAGTCCTTAAATCTGATTGGAAGAACCGTTTGTCCAGCTGTAAAAATACTAAAAAAAAATGTAATCATTTTAAAAACTGCACTAGATTACGTCGCAGAAGACCAGATTATTAACATTTTTGCAACAAACCTTAACCTTTTTTATTATAGAGTGTAACAGTTTTTTTTAAAAGCAATAAAACACTCACGGTTGTGTATTATTGTGAATAAATCATGGGAAAGAAGTGTTACTGATCTCTTCTTCCCATCGGGCCTAACAACACCTTTTTCCTGTAATTTATTCACAATAATGCCCTGTCCTTTCGTACCTTATTAATTTTGAATTTCACACATTGATACAAATGTAAAGCGATCGGAGGTGTCTGTTATTGTTAACAATATCCCGTCTGGACAAACTGCTCAGCCAATTAGATTAAGGACTACTGTATATACTGTATATGTTATGCATGTGATGAATGTGGAGACTCACGATTCGAGGCTTGAAAGGCGGTTTGATTTTCCTCTGCTCCAATAGAGACCAATCAATCTCACGGAAGAAGGGGTGGACCCTGATGGCTTCCTCCAGCCCCTGAGAGACCACGCAGCCCAATCTTTTATTTGGACTTTTTGTCATGAACTGAGAAATGAATGGACATGGGAGAGGGTTTGTTCAAAACAGCGCACCACTGTGGCATGACAGAGCATTAACACAGGTGTGTAAGGTTGAGATGGGCTGTGTAAGACCCCGCAGGTCTGCTATAACACTCACAGCTTTCAGGATGCTGACAGCTTCTTTACTGAGCCACACGGGGTAGAGGACGTCGTCATGGAGTATGGACTCAAACAGATCATCCTCGTTATCAGCTTCAAAAGGCGGCTGTCCGGCCATCATCTCATACATCAACACCCCCAGAGCCCACCAGTCCACAGATGGGCCGTACTCAAGTTCCTGCAGGATCTGAGACATGATTTACACTGGGTTATTAAAGGCGTCGTTCGAGGCAAGTAAGCTTAGGTGGACTCAACCTTCAGACTGATAACCCAACACCACAACCACTGAGCGTCTCATTCAGATGATTTACAGCATAATTAAAATTAATTCAGCATACTGTAATAGGCTAAATGAATGCTCTAATGGGGAAATACATGTCTGGAAGTGGCGTAACTTAGGGAGACGTTATGAAAGGAAGCAGACCGAGCATTTGGAATTATTTAATCACTCTGTGACTGTGATTCAGAATTTTCTTAGGCCTTCAGGCCTAAAAGATTTCCTGTCGACCACTAATTTAATCACTGATGAGGATTAAAGGATGAATGACACAAACTCAAGTGAAGCAATAAGGTGGTACTAGCACAACACACACTGACACACCTGCACCATCACGCCACTATCACTGTGGAACTGAGAATCATCCACCACTCTAATACCTGCTCTGTGAGTTTTTATTAACTGAATACCTCAGGTGCGATGTAGTCTGGTGTCCCGCAGAAGGTGGTGGTGGTGACGCCATTCAGAATCCCCTCTTTACACATCCCAAAATCGGCCAACTTACAGTGACCTTCAGCGTCCAGCAGGATATTATCCAGCTTCAGATCTCTATGAGATGGAGAGAAATTCGAGAACATAACATTCAGGTAATGATCCTGTAGAGGAAGTGATTTAATAACAACAGGTGTTTGTACCTGTAGATGACTCCGTGTTGGTGTAGAAACATGAGAGCAGATGTAACTTCAGCGGCATAAAAACGGGAACGAGGCTCATCAAACTTTCTTGAGCGTTGAATCTGGAACATCAGATCACCTCCGTTCACATACTCCATCACGAAGAACAAACGGTCCTGTAGGGGGACAGAGGGATGGAGGGATAGGAAGACAGAGAAACCAAGAGTAAGAGACAAGGGAATTAAAAGTGAGAGAAAAAGAGAGACAGAGCGAGACAGAGAAAGCAAACATGAATAGTTACTTGGCAGTTAAATGTAATAAATACTAATAAATGTAATTGTATTTGAAATTTCAATTTAAACTGCAGTTAAACACTTATTGATGCAGTACTATATCTGACCGCTGGAGGTCAACCTCCTCTGGATTTTAAATAAATATTTGTTTTTGCTGTATTTTTATGGCACAGCGATGGATTGGCGCCCTGTCCTGGGTGTATTGGCGCCCGGAACGTTCTCCCTGGATGGTCATAAGAACTTCCCCCACGACACCCACAGAAGATTAAGCTAAAGATAATGAATGATTGTAAGGTTACAAGCTTTACACACTATATGATAAATATATATATTTTTCGTTTTCAGTAAATTGTAATTTTGTAAAATCAACACACTGTCTGTAAAACAGAGTTTATTCAAATAAAAACTGTAAAACTGAACAAAGACTGTCTGTGCAGAGATGTCTGTGTAAGTCTTCTACATCTCCACATGAGGGCGCCAGAAGACATGTCACCCTTATACCTTGGTCTGGAAGCAGCAGAAAAGCTGGGTGAGGTACGGGTGCTTCCGCGCCAGCGCCAAAATCCGCTTCTCTGTTAGAGTGCAGTCGACATCGTCGTCCTGCAGGATCACGTCCTTCTTCAACACTTTCACGGCGTAAACCTCGTCTGTTCCCCTCAGTTCGGCCAGCATCACCTGACGGGACAGGAGCAGAGTTTAATGAGGTGCTCACCTGCCTCCACCACTGATCAAAGACCTGCGGATCTTTAAAATCCTGTAGTTCTGAACCTCACCTTCCCAAAGCTTCCCTTCCCCAGAACTTTAATGAAGGAGAAGTTCTCCAGGTTTATCCTCCTTTGCATGTTTTTCACATCTCCGTTCTCATGACCATCAGACATTGGGTTCTGCAGGCCGGCCGCTGTGGAGGAAGAGGAGGAGGAAGACTTGTGCTCCTGACCGAACGACAGAGCCTTACGGATGCTCTCCAACTCAGCCAGATCTGAGGAGTGAAAACAGATCCGGTCAAATCACCCTCTGTTCGTTATATCATCCCCACTATCCCTGGATCAGATCCGCCGGTACCAGCACGACACACACACACACCACCACCATGTCAGTGTGACTGCAGTACTGAGAATCATCCACCACCCTAATGATACGGGTTCTGTCCAAGGTCCTGATTTCAGAGAACAGAGTAAAGGGGCTTAACAGAGTATGTAGAGGAACAGATGGACTACAGAATTGATCTGTAGAACTGCAAGGTCCATCTATATAGTGATGCTCATATAATGGAGAACTTAAACATTATATACATATACTCACACACACACACACTAGCAGAATACCGGTGCTGCACGCACTATGGTGGAGAACTTAACGTGAAAGCTAAAAGGCAATTGTTTTTAAATGAGTGATGGCTTTGGAGTTTTTATATTTTAAATAAATGTATAATTATAGAGTGAGGTCTGTGGCAAATTAAAAATCTGAAATGAATGTGGAATAAAAATAGTGTGAGTTGTGATTATGTGTCCACGTGGTTTCTTTTTGTTTGTTTTGTCATGTCGTCATTTTTATAGCGTTCACGTCAAAAAATAGTGATTCATGTTTTTATATTTTCGTTTTCAGATTTATAATTCTAAGGAATTTTACAACAGCTTCTGGGTTAACGTGATTCAGGATTTTTAAGTGTATTGGGTAGATGTACTCTGTTTCTTTCTCTGTGGTGTTTGGGGCATTCTGTCAGTATGTGTTTAATAGTGATTGGTATGTGGCAGTCTGTGTATGGTGAGAGTTCTTCTCCTAAAAAGGTGTTTGTGAGTTAGTCCAGTTTGGCCTATTTTACATCTGCTGAATATAAATTGGTCTTTGCGTTTTCCTTGGTGCATTATTATTTTATTTTTGATGTTGGGGTAGTTTGCGTGTTTATGTATTAATTTGTGAGAGGTTTAAAAATCCGTTTGAGAGTGATGATTTTTTTTTTATTCTTTATTGAGTTTTAACATTACACAGACTTTAATATACACCATTTTAAGTGTTATACAATTTTGCAAACATTACCAATGACAATGTGATTTAATCAAATCTAATAGCATTAGCAAAATTGATTGCAATGACAGAAATAATTATTCTGAGAAACAAAAATAAGATATTGGCTTAAAATTAATTAATTCATTATCTTCCGCTTAATCTTGTACTAGGGTCTCTGTGGGTTCCCCATTCCCATCCAGGGGAGAACGTCTCGGGCGCTGGGCAGATACACCCAGACAGACACAGTGAGAACATGGAAACTCCACCCAGATTGGAATTCGAAGCGGGAATCCCTAGTGCTGAGAGGCGTGCTTACCACTAAGTCACCATGCTGCCTTACCAAGATTTTCTGTCTTGGTAAGATTTTATTTTGTGTTCAATGGCAATATAAAACAAACCATCAAATGTAGGAAGCTAAACATTTTTTCCAAGGACATGATAGGAAATCCCAATGCCAAGTTTCAGCCTTTTAGGTACTCAAGAAGTGGGAGAATTAGTGAAGTCAGTCAGTCAGTGAGGGCTTTGGTGTTTATAGGTATAGATCTAGAACAGTACATATGGAGGTACATAACGTCACCTACCCTGTTCACAGGGAGATGCAGGAGCAGATTTACAGCGATCAGAATCTTCAGATGAAGTCGTCTCTGACGCAGCAGCCTGAGATTCCTGACCTGGAGTCAGCTGCTCAAAGAGAAGAACATGAAACATCAGATCAATAAAAAAAAATCCTCTCGCATTGCAGCATCCTTCAGTATAAGGAGGCATAACCTATTTGAATTACATCTTCACATGAACCAAGGTTGCATCTTAAATCTCCAGCTACCTACTACATAGATGAGATTGGAAAGTGCTGTATGTCCACATATGGAGTACGCATCAAGTAGTAAATAAAATGACTATCATGACTGAATTGAGAACACACTTTTTTAGGGTTCATTTAAAAAAAACAAAACTCTATTTATTTATGTAAGTCGACCAACAGAGCTGAAGACAATTATGCCACCAAAAGACCATCTAAAAAGTGCAGTCACTTGACTAAAACATTTACTGAAAATCATTCGAAACTTTTTCAGCTCAGTTACTATTTTGACTTCATTGGTCAAATTAAAGTTTTTAAAATTTAAAAACGTAAGACCTTTTTGTGATGTTTTTCTGCAGTGAACGCATTTTATATGCCGCTGTGATTCTGTCTTTACTGGTAAATTTACAAACCGATTCCAAAAAAGTTGGAACAAATTGTGAATAAAAACTGAATGCAATAATGTAAAGGTGATGGAAACATCTAATCTTTTATTCAGAAAAGAACACAAATCAAAAGTTTAAACTGAGAGAATGTATCATTTTAAGGGAAAAATATGTTGTTTCAAAATTTCATGGCGTCAACAAATC
>JAOUQT010012655.1:0-12116 GCA_025769995.1 Xyliphius kryptos | reverse complement strand
GCCACTTTGGGGTGTTTTGGAGGAGCAAGTCAGGAAACGTTTTCCTCCACCAGCATCACGTAGTGACCTGGTCACTACCCTGCAAGAAGAATGGCTTAAAATCCCTCTGACCACTGTGCAGGACTTGAATGTGTCATTCTCATGATGAATTGACGCTGTATTGGCCGCAAAAGGAGGCGCTACACCATAAATTATTGTGGTCTAAAAAAAGGTCTTTACGTTTCATTGTCCAATCCCTGTGTATATATATATATATGGAATAAGAAATGTTTCACTGTTATAAGATTAGGCCTTAAAATATAGAACATAAAAAGATCACTAAAATGTCACATTCTGTGTTTACACATTAACAATCAAAATTTGGACACAGCTAATTTTGCTCCACTTATTGTCCATTTTATCATTTTCACTTACTGTAAATGTATACATTGTGCATTTGGGCCTAGAATCCACATGACGGCTAGTTTTACATCACCAAAAACAGATATTTATGAAAACTCCCGGCAGATTGGAGATTTTGGACAACTCGTTTATGTACTTTGTTTTATGAACAGTGTTTTAGGGTCCTGAACGTCACCGTCTGCGACAAACAATAGGATGATGACGTCACATATGCGACTGTTCTTGATTTTGCATGTAAAGAAAATGAATGCTACCGTAGACATGCTGATTCTTACGTTAATTCAGACAAATTTTGCTTACTTTTTTAGAAAACAAATTGTTACAATGCAACTTGTCTTGAGATTTTTTTAATAGAACTATTTTTTGACAGCTGACAGTAACACGTGGAATGCTGTTGATTTAGATTACTAGCGCCCCCAATGGTCAGTCCACAAATTTCACCCACATCAGCACTCTTGAATGTTTTGTGCCGTGTGTCTGTTTTGTCATTTCAAGAGCGCCGATCATTTTTTCATTTTCACTAAAATCTAAATTATATTGTACTAATCCGAGTCATTTGAAATATAACTTAATTATGATAAATACGTTTGCTGAAACAGTGTCACTTTGTGGATTTTCAGTTAGATTTAAGGCAGTGGATAATTAAATTGTGGTACAGATTTGTTCCATGAGAAAAGAACAATAAATTGTTTAATCGGGTCACTTATTTTTTACTGCCCAGACATAACATTATGGAGAATAGAATTCTTGATATGAAGGTGTATTAAAGATTCAGTTCAGACTTTCAGTGAGCGTTTAATCAGCAAGTCCCATAATTGCTACAAAAATTAATTTCACTGATGTTCAGTAAGTGTTGAAACAGATATTTCATTTAATTACTTTTAACAGATCAGAGATATAGGGGCTGCTGAATCACAGCACTCATTGGGAATAAGGCAGGAAAGAAATGATTTCACAGGCAAAGCCAAACAAACATTCATTTACCATTACATTTTGTTATTTTATATACACTTTTATCCAACTTACAAGTTATGAAAACACAATTCAGAAAGTTATGGAACGATCTACCTAAACTGCAGTAATTCTGAATTACCAACAGCCTGCCAATCTTGTCCCAAATCTCTCTTGCACCCATTAAGCTCCCTGTCAATTGTTAATAAAAACATTAAAAAATACTTACAGTTGGATGGTTTGAAATTGGATTGTCAGACTGTGATGAACTCAGACAAGAAGCTTTTGCCATCTTATGCTGACAGGAACTGTTGTTGTTGTAATAGTCTGATAAGCAAGCAGATATCATGGTGTCATCTGAGGCAAAAAAAAAAAAAACATGTAACGTCATGAACACACACTTACTAACCACTTCCTCGGACTGTGAAAGGAAACTTAAGCTCCATAAACACAAAAAATGTAACTTTATTCTCATTTATTTCAATGTTTAGAGAGGATTAAATCTAACATTAATGAAAATCACAGTGGTTAACTCTTTCTCCTCACAGCAAGAGAGAGTCCTGGATTAGATGTGCTGGGTGGGGTGGACCAAGGTCCTTCCTGTCTATGTAGGTTTCCTACCACATCACAGACATGGGACAGGTTGGTCAATTAATTGGACATAGTAAACTGCCCCATGTCTGCATCACTCAAATCAGTTTTGGTTAGGAAAATGGCCGAGATTGTTCAGCTAATAAACCAACAACACTTTATCTATGACAAAGATTAATTTCACTTATATTCGTTAATTCGGGCACTCTAATAGGCAAACTAAAGGGTGGGCCATAAGTATGGATACACCCTGATAAAATGGAAGTGGTTGCTGATATCACCTTACCGTTTGCGGCATATTAGTGCATGGTAGGGGGAAAACATTTCAGGTTGTGTGACACCTCTGGCGGCCATCTGTAAAGCAGTCATTTTGGATTGATCTTTCCTTGGGTGTGCTCATTTCTAACTTAGCTTTATTCATTATCGAGTTATTGACAGTAACCCACTAAATAATGTGCTTAAAGTGCTGCCCATTGTGTTGAATTGTCTCATTGCCTTGAACTTCTAGCTCTAGGGCCATTTGAAGGCTATGATGTACTCATTAAAGGATGTGGGATAACTGAAAAAACGGATACAGATGGTATGTGGTAACATTTCTTCTGCGGCATTGCTCTCGGTATGTCAAGGGTAGGAGAAGAGAATCGCGTTGACAATTCAACACAGCACCTTGAGCATATCCTTAAGTTGTTACTTCATGTGTGAGGTAACTATTGTTACTTCATGTGTCAAAAACTCAATAATGAATAAAGCCATGTTAAAAATGATCACACCATGTTTTTCTTGTGCAATTCTGTGTGTTTGAGGTCACATATGATCCCCTTCCTATTGAAAAAAAAGTTGAATCCTCCCATGTACCAATTTGCCACAAACGGTAAATGATATCAGCAAACACTTCCATTTTATCAGGGTGTATTAATCTGACAAATTAATAAATCCCTACTTGTGAAAAACTCATTCCACTGAGGTTTAGTAAGCGTTCCTACAGTGATTTTCCCCCCAGTGTATATTATTCAGGGGTTGGCACAAAGATGAACTTCCATATTAGACTTGGTTTTGCGCCTGATGCCCTTCCTGACAACCATCTCCCTCCATCAGGCTTGGGACACAGACACTGGGGACAATTTAAAGCAGCCGATTTGGCTTTAATCCATGTTCTTGAACTGCGGGAGGAAACCAGAGCACCTGGAGACAACCCACGAGAGCAATTCCCCCGAGATCAGGATTTGAAATGGGAATCCTCAGTGCAGAGAGGTGAAAGTGCTAACCACCAAGCAGCCATACTTCCAAATTTATTCACTGTTAAATTACTTAAATCAGTGAATTAGTTATGATGGAATCACCGCCTACTGATTTACAGAAAAGAAGAAAAAAAAAACAATAATAAAGTACAATATTTCCGGGAACTATACATTTACATTTGTTCATTTAGCAGATAGAAGCATATAGATCTAGCAGCCATGTATCCTTATATAATTCTGTACTCTATCGATTATTTAATCACGAAAAAAGATTACATTGTTCCAATAAGTCATTTTGTTCCTATGAACTTATAAATTTTCTTATAAAGCTTCCTTTTTGTTTAAAATTTAGGAGTATACTGCACATTTACATGAAGAATATGCAAGTTAAACCGTAATTTTAGCTTACGTTGTATATTAAAAAAAGGGAGCCAAAATAAAAACAAGGCAAACTAGGAATTAAAAAAGGGGATCCAAAAACACATGGCATCATTCAATGCATTTTACAATAACATTTATTTACCATCCAACCACAAAAACACATAAATACATCATTATTTGGATAGAAATATTATATTTACAAGTCCTTTTACTTCAGACTGACTATATACAAAACATCACAGTGCATTTAACTTTGGTGTGCTGAAGATTGTTGGATTTAAAGGAAAGAAGAGAGAGAGAGGTGAAGTCTGATCAGTAAGAGCCAGCTCTGAAACCGTCCTCCTCATTTACCAGCTCTCCTTGTCTCAGCACTTGTGGTGTTTCCACTTGCGTGTGCCTGCCGCTATGTGAATATCTTTCTTAAGCCAGGGAAAGAGGTGTGTGAACTCTACAGTACCATCGGCCCGCATAGTGCCGGCGATCAGGTACAGCTGGGCGCGTCCCGGTCGCACTAAAGCCTGTGCGCAGCGCAGATTCAGGAGCAGCCACTGCTGCAGGAGGTTGGCAGTGTCATAGGGCAGCAGTGGGCCGCGCTGGATGAATTCCACTTTTCCATCAACCTCAAATTCAGGCTCCGCAGAGGCCATGCGTCGGCGAGAGAGCTTGGCTTTAACGGCTGTTCACAAACAAAGCGGGAATGAGGTGAGCACATGGTGGCAGGAGATCATACATTTTAAATTACACAAAATTTATATATAGACAAGTTTATTCATTAACATGCAATTTTAATTCCTTACCAAAGTCATTATGACAAAGAGCATCCATAACTGTTTTTAAACTTGGATGCTCCTCTACAGGAGGACAGGTCTGACACACAGGCTGAGGCAGATCTGCAAAGCAGAAATAAAAAGCATGATTTCTAAAGCATTTACAGTACACACTTTGCACAATTTTAAAAAGTCAGATGTCTACCAACAGCTAATGAAAACGTTCCGATGACTGACCTTTAGTGAAGCTGCTGAGATGTTTGGGCAGTGGAGTGAGACACATTTCTTCCTGGGCAGGGAAACGATCACAGTCCAGCGCTGCAGGCCATGAATGCCCATGGCAGGTCAGAACAGGGGCACAGCTGTCCCTCACAGCCATACACAGGCTGCGGCACGGCTGGATAAACCTTTAGAGAGAGCAGCCAGATTAGACGGATTCCATAACCAACACTGTAAGGACAGTTTGAAAGCGAAATATAAATAACACGCTTACGTGTCAAGGCAGACAGGAGCGATAAGGGAGCAGAGGAAGGTCTGAGCTTGAGGGTGGCACCCCGCCTGCAGTAGAGAACGCCAGTCTTCGGAGCGTGGCACCACCTCGGACTCAAGGCTGCTGTGCCCTAAAAGATTGGGCAGCCTCATCTCCGAATATCCCACGTCGTGACACACGCTCAGCTGGCGAGGAATGGGCACGCAGCGGGTGGACTGGCCCATATCAAAAGCCCTAACGTGGGGCAGGATTGTCAATGCTTGCAAGAAGAAAATGAGAGCCATAGTTCCAGAAGTACAGGAGTTGCTTGGTGTCTGAGAGAAGGTCCTGAGCTGAATGAGGTTGAGTGGGATCTGTGAAGCTTATATACTGTGAGTGCAGACTCAGCCAGGGCTGTTATCAATGACCTATCAAAGAGGCGCAGACGATGTGCTAAGCAGGAGATAGCTAGGTGCAGACGTATGAGGGGTGAGTGGAGGGAGGGAGACAAACAATAAGGCTGGGGGTACTTGGTTGTTAATATGCACTGAATAAAGGTAAAGTCTTAATTCTTTTAAAAAATATATAACATTTAATGATTATTCAAATAGGACGTGGAATACATACATTTGAATATTTCTGTAACCTTATATGTGCATGAACTTTTTTGCTAAGAGCAAAACAAACTAAAAAAAACCCAAAACCATTTCTGAACTTTGCAAAAAAAAGACATAATTAATTTTTTATTTTTTTACACCGAGTTCTTAATTGAACTGACGGGATTTTTATGCCAATTGAATGCCATCTGCATGTTATGCAATAAAAAAAATACATCATTAAATCACTGCACTGCAATTTTACTGTAAATCTGTGTTCAGATAACATACTGTATTGTTATGGTATATTATCTAATGACAACCACAGATACTGTATAAAATCAGTATTAAATAATAAATACATTTAAAGTCTTGAATCAAATTCATCATTGAGATATTGCTTTAAACGAGTAATTCAAAAAGCATGTGTGTATAATTTGGCTGCAAATGGGATTGTGAGGTTTTGATTACAGTTTCACCTTGTAAATATTTTTTAATTAAGCTTTATGTGTTTTTTTTTTTTTACCAAGTGTGCCAGTCTTAAGCTTACTTTGTAAATTCATTAAATCACAAAAAAAGGAAAATCAAACGAAAACCTAATTTCTAAAGTAAATAGATATAAGGTGCAAAAAACAAGCTTTCAGGGAGGGAGGGGTCTTGTGGACAGACAGGCAGTCTCCTAAGAGATGACAGTTCCTCTGTCTCCCCATGTTAATTTGAGTTTCCATGACCTGAGACTTCACGATGCAGTCTGTCTCCCATTAGAGCAGCCTTGTCTGCAGTCTACCTGACCACTAAGACAGCTTTGATCTGACATATCAGCAGGCCATTCATATTTAAATGCTACACCACTTCGCTAGTGAGCCCTAATCTCTACATGAATTTCAGCTCAAATTTGCCTTTTTTTTATAAAAAGCAATGGATTATCCTCCATTAGCAGCAGAATCTCGTTTTGTTTCTCTTAAATGTACGAAGTAGGCTGTTAGTTAATCTGCAGTTTCACCATTGAAACAGCTACTTCACCTTTCAGTCTTTGATGACCGCATTCAACAGGATTTTGAGGTGTGTGTGTGTGAATATTTGCACATCCAGAAAAAAGCATTAATGAGGTCAGAATGATAAAGCCAGGTATGATTTTATTTTTGGTGGGTTGAGGTCTGGGCCAGTTAAATTCTTCTATGCCAAATAAAAATGCTTTTTTTGGACCTTGAGTTACATGAAAATGAGAAAGAGGCCTTTCTCAAACTGTTTTCATAAAACACACTGGTCCAAAATACATGTCCAGCTGATTCTTTTTGTACACCTGTGGCCAAAGGACTAAATTAAATAACTAATTATAAAGGGTTTAAAGGTGTGTCAACCAAAAAAGTAGCCTTTATTAGTCCCACATGGGGAAATTTACACCCACAAACACAGATTTCCCTTATTAAGACCCCTCCCTGCCTGAAAGCTCGTTTTTTAATCCTGCATCACTCTTACTTATTAAAGAAAAACTATGAAGTGTAAAAATGTACAAATAGTTATGTATATTAAAAGATTTTTTGGTGATACATGGGAGTTTTATTAATTAGAAAATCAGGCAAGAATACATTACTAACCACCCAATAACATTCAAATAAAAAAATGAAAAAATAAATAAATAAATAAATACTCCTAGGTTTAACTAAATGCTATTACTTTTCAACCAGCCAAAATGCTCTGTGTTGCAGGACGTCTCTTATTTAATAGCTCTTATATGGCTCCGTCTTCCATGCCAGCGATTTATGTTGAGCTTCTCGCCAAGTGGCTCTGGCTTCAGATGTTCCCATCTACATGAGAAGAAGGCTCCTGGCCCCAGTTGCAACGAGGCAAAGTAGACCAAGCAGGCCAAGTAGACGGTGTGATTATTGTTAGAATGATCTCAGCGGTGCCATTTAAAGTAAATTAGAGTAAATGGTGGGGGTCATGGTAAGCCATGCCGACATGTTCCTCAGTACCCGTCACCCCGGCCCCAGCCTCGATGGCCCCTTTACTACTCTGGCTCAAGGTGATGTAGACAGCAGTTAGCGAGGGAACCTAACTGGGCAATTAGAGACACAGGCCCATTTTGGAGAACAATAGACCCCCCTCCTCCTCTCATTCTAATACCCCTGCAGCTTGTTTTTCTATCTAATGGCTCCCCAGCCCTTTTTAGCAATAATGTTTGTGTTGGTAATGTATAGCCAGCCTATAGAACACTAATGGGAGCCATACAAGTCTGTCTGTCAAAAGCAGGGGGTAATCAGGACCAGGCCTTTTTCCCTCCTGATGCAGCATCACAAAAACATGATTTACTAGAACATGACATATGGATCCAAAAACATTTAGAAAAAAATTTCCATAAATGTTCCATCTTCAACCTGATCTAAACTATATTTTATACTAAAAAACCTATTATGATACTTAAGGATTTTCAAAACAACACTGCATGTAAAATCAAAAACAAGATGACTAGAAGCGGATACAACGTTGATTCCTTAAGTCTGATTAAACTAAAAATCATTTCAATGCACTTTAATCTACAGAGAAGGGACACTAAACTCATAAAAACTGAGACAACTCACACACCAGAGTGTCAGACTGGATTACTGGCACCTGAGCCACACATCAAAGAGCAGCGGCCTGTTGCTCATTAAAAGCTTGGTGTCTGCATAGAAGTTAAATACACTCACTTTAACGAGTACAATTTAAGGCAACATTTAGTATTTACAAAAAATATTAACATGTTTTATGCAAAGAAGTGAGTGTTGTTCAGCTTTAAATCAAGTGAATCAGTGAGACACTTGTTACTGATGTCCCAATTTGGCATCAAGTTAGAAGTCCCCTAACTAATTAAAGTATCGTCTACTGCAAAAATTCGGGCACCACAGTCAAATTTGACATATTGATTGAAAATACAGATACAAAACATCTGCATATTTTAAAAAAAGCTTATTTACTAAATATTACATGCTGTAGAAAAAGATTTACCTGAATATAACCATAGACAACCAGGTTATATAAATATACATAAATCATATTTAAATGCTCTCTAACATCTATATATATATATATATATATATAAACATACCCTAAATCAGAAAAAAACCTGTACATCTTACATTCTTAAATACTTGGAAATATTGAATTCAAAGAATCAAAACTGGCAAAATTCACAAGTTAAGGTTTTTTTTAATATGCTTTAAATTAAAAGCATTACAGTCTGCATCCCTGCTCACTTCCATTGTTTTAGCTATTTTTCCCTTTTATGCAATCTATGTGTCAGACTTTAGTTCTTTTTGCCATAAAACTGTTTGGTAAAATGTTCAAAGTGGAGTTACCTACAGGAAGACAGCGCAGTCATGCACGTCTAGTCTGCCAGTGTGTTCCTGCTCCACCCGGTCACCGGCACTCAATTGTCGTCAGAGACGTTCAGACGCAGGACTGTCTGCAGGACTCAGACTCGCTGACTGCTCTCTGAGGAGACAGGCCTTTATATTACACCAGAAAATGTTAAAAAATATCAAAGGAAATCTAATTTCAACAGTAGTAATAAATGTCTTCAATGTTAAATCAAGTTCTTATATACTTACCTAGAGAACCTGTAGTGGCTGTTGCATGTACAATTTCAAAAACACTTCCACAACATAGAAGATAATGATTTATTATTGCCTTACTTGAATTAAATATCTATTAATTTAAGATATCTGCATACCTTCTAATAAACAGATCTGTTTAGTTTGTTATATTAAAGAGATCACAGCATGAGGTTTAGCATTTATTTTACATTCCAGAAGACTTTAAAATATTTTGAACAACAACGAGTGTGGTACAAAAACAAAAAGATGAACTTCAGATTTTATTTCGAACACAAAACAGAAACCATGTTCAATCCAGTACGTCGGAATCTTCACGGCTCTTTCTGAAATGCAGCTCTATGAAGGAAATGTAAGAAAAGGGTCTTTTTAGTTGACACAATAAATATCCGGATGACAAGTGTGAAGTATAACTAGAGCCTGTTTAGATATTGTATTGTATAAGGGAGACTAACCCATTAGCTGCTTTGAGTTCAACAGGAGGATCACAGCCAAGAAAAGCTCCATTTTCATATGTATACTGCAGCAGTGCGCAAAAACATGGGTCCTAGAAAACAGATGTGACGTGTTTTGCGTAAGACTGACTGTTACAATACAGAGCAATGTCTGTACTTGAATGTTTCTTAATATACATCTATTTGTATTTACCAGTTAAATGTTTGTACTACCTTAAATTTATTCATGAAGCTCTGAAACACCCTAATAATCTAACAATGTACAATATTTGTGCGGACCTTATATTACTTTTATAGTTTGGCAGCAAAATTTGTAAAGAACAGTGTACAAGTTAAAAATGAAGTTATAAATGGTAGTTTGAAAACTGTTTTCATGTTAATATTTTAATCCAAAAAAAATAAAAATAAAAAAAGTACCTTAATCAAAACATGTGGATTGCCAATGACGATGAGAAGAGCTTTGGGTCGTGTAATGGCCACATTGAATCGTTTTGGGTTGGAGAGAAAGCCCAATGCATTCTGCAAATCGCTGCTTGGTATGGTCTCATTGGAACGAACCTAAAAGTTCCAAAAATCCAATTTCAATTAATTTAATTAAAAAAGCGAAAAAAAATTGTCACCTAAAGTATTTACCGTAGAGAGGATGATGACCAAGTACTCCTGTCCCTGAAATTCCTCCACTGAGCCGACCTTAATGTCACCAAGTCCGACCTGGTACAACAGAAGCCGTATCTTCTCTACCTAAAAAAACAGCAAAATAGGAGATAAAAATGTAAATGACCATGTTAATTTGCATATAAAGCAGAAAGGTGAGCTCCGATCACAAATGGGCACTCAAAATGCATTTCTAACACCAGGTGTGAATGTCTCTACTTAAACCAGTCTACTTATAAGATGATCAGTGTCACATCTAAAGAACCAGGTTGGAACGGCTCTGTTACGTTCATGCATACTTTCAAAGCATAATATTAACATTTAAGAAAATAGGATAAATATTCATCAAGATATAAAATCACTGTAAATTACCTGTTTTTTGTACGGCGTGATGATGCCAATGTCTGATAAGGATATGGGCCTGTAGAGTCTTTTGGCCAGTTGGCAGCAGTAAAGCATGGCCTGTACAGCTTCTGCAGGGTTAAACCAAGATGGGTTCGAGGCCTCCCTCATCTCTGTGCCCTGCGAAGAGAAACCGATAATGTCAAGCAACAACTGATCCTAAAACAAACCAAGAAATAAAAATGTATATATATTTTAAAGAATTTTGAACAGTTAAGTCTAATCAATTACGTTGCGTAATGCTTCATTTTATTCCATTCTTTCCAATTTATTAATTTAGATTTATTTAGCTGGAAACTTTAACGCTTCTTCCTTTTACTTGTTTTCATACCCAACATCTAAACCTCAGGTCATGAAAAAAGTTACTGCCAAATTAACTATTACTGTATTTCATTAACCCCAAGTTTTATACTAAAAGAAAATGAAGCTGCACCCTGACTCCATGGAAGAGGAGTGGAAAGCCCTTGGTGGGGAGGCGACTCCAATGACACAGAGAATCCACAACAGCTCTTTGAGATCGCACACACAGCTCACCGCCGTAGAACAGTCGAGAAGGCAATGCAAGCAGAACCTCGTGAGAGCGGTAGTTATACACAAGCTTAGTTACCTGGCAAACAGTATAGAGAAATAGATCAATACAACTTATTACAACGATATCCATCTTTCCATCAAACAAGCCCCTGTCTGCAAAAATAACTAAATAAATGCAACATCCAATCAAAGCTAAATTAATATTAAAACACCAATTATATCATTACAATCTGAAGAAGAAAATAACAAAGCAAGCACATTTCAAGGTACAGCATGAATGGTTTAGTGCCATCTAGCGGTGAAGTTACAGTTTGCAACAATATAAATGTTGTACATCCCCTGACCAATAGGACAGGCATGTTGAGGCTTTGCTTATATAAACAGTAGAAACCAGGTTACTGTATGAACATGAATATAGCAACCTTTTTATAAGTAAAATCACAGTGTAGAAATAAAAGACAGCAATATGACTCATAGTAACAATTACTAATGATCCTAAATAGAAGAATCTAATTTTGCTTCTAAAGATAATCCTACACAGAATCAGTTGTGTTTACTTACCAGAACTGGATTGTAGCCTTTGTCACTACAGGAGTAGAGAGGAGAGGCCATCAGTCTTTCTAGCAGGGACACACCAAGGCCAAATGCTTCAGCCAGTTTAGACTTTACAACCGGACCAAGTTGCTTGGGGTCTCCAGCTAAGACTATCTATAAAAAGCAATTTTTACATGTGAAGTATTATAGATTCTTTTATTTATTCAGCAATTAAAAGCAGTTAATTTAGAGTTGTAGTTAAGGCAGGACCTTAAAAACAAAATGACAGGAATAATTGAATATACAGTGCTCAAAAAAATAAAGGGAACAATAAAAGATCATCCTCGATCTCAATGAATACATTTCAGTTAAAAATCTTTTAGTAGATCGTGGAATGCAATGAGAACAAAAAAAAAAAAATAACATCAAAATGATGATCCCATGGAGGTCTGGATTTGAAATCCTACTCAAAATTAAAGTGGAAAATCAAATGACAGGCTGATCCAACTTCAGTGGAAATTCCTCAAGACAAGTTAAAATGAGGCTCAGTAG
>JAOUQT010012646.1:0-12117 GCA_025769995.1 Xyliphius kryptos | reverse complement strand
CTTGCTCTTTGGGGGTTTAGGCTTTGGACTCTGTAAAGCTGCTTTGTGACGACACACTGTTGTAAAAAGCGCTATATTAATAAATTACTTAAACTTCAATGTATTATTGGTAAATGATACGGCCAAGCTTTCAAGACACTCGACACTGAGTCTCTGCAACCAGCTTACACTGTTCAAACAGACTGGTCATGTCAAGCTGTGATTGCATTATTCAACAAAAGATAACTACACTGATATTGCTTTTAGGTACTTTCAAAATGTTCTCACACTAAACTTAAACAACACACAGAACTTTCAGCAGGAAGCACATTACAAATTAACAATTAATTGCAATTTACCTACATAAACATTTTTGTGACATGAAGAGGTGTGGGGAGACAATTTAAAGATAGGTAAGGAAAGATGTTCTCTAAGAGCTTGTTTCCATGGGCCTCGCAGATGTGCTAAGATGTACAAAGCCCCCTTGACTGATCTGACCAACAAGACTGAGGAGAGTTTCCAGTGGACGCCATGGGCACAAAGCAGCTTCAAAAGCAGGGGGAAAAAGGGCTGGCTTACATTATACACTGTTCTTTGTCTACCTGTTATTTCAGAAGTGTGTATCATACCAGTAGCCTTTGCACTAATTGGTACCTAAGAAACAGCTCTCAATTTCAAAAGGGTTGGTGAACCCTGTCGTAGTGGATGTCTTGAACAGGCCTGGAAACATCAGGAGCCGTCTATAGAAGGGATGGGGGGGCTTCACCAAGAAGCCGAGTCAGGCCATTGGGGAGAGCCAGAAGTCTATGGCTGATAATTAGGCAAGTGGTTGCAGGTGCGCTTGTTCGTTGGTTCATTTAGTTACCTTCACAATGTCACCAAACACGTGCTTTGTTAGTTTTTAAACTTTATTGTTTTATAAGGGGTATTGTTTATAGAAACACGTGTCGTTTCAACATCACCACGTTGTGGGTTTGAATCCACTTCAGCACTCTCTGACTAACTCAACAGCTATTTATACAAGTTGCTGAGGTTCTGTCGGGTTTTGCTGGGTTCAAACCTGTCAGAGCCCCCTTAAGAGCTCCAATACAGCATGTCGGTGGTCGAGGATTTTCAGCACAGGCGGTGATTGATGTGGTAGTGGCACTGTTACACACACCTACCTGATTGTTTTACCTTGTACTTGTAAAATTATAGACATTAGCTAATTTGTTGTTATATGTTTGGCGTTAGTCATTCCCTAGTCCTTCATCAGTTTTTACAGAACAATGTTTGTAGGATGCTGCTGGCTGCACATTGGAGTTGCTGGATTATTCTCAGTCCAAAAGTAACAATTAGCTATTCAGCACTGCTGAGTCTGATCCACTCATACTGGCAGGACACACATTAACACATCACCAACAGTGCAACATGTATTATTTCTTAGATTTATACAAAAACATAATAAAGGTGATGTGGCCTCAGGATACAAAATATTTAAGGCCTCTCAAATTCCTAACAAGGCTGGATTCCATTAAGTTGTAAATTTCGGAGGTGTTTAATTGTTAATTTTGAAGTTTAATTTAGAAATGACACAACGTGGATCCTATTTGAAACGAAAACATTTTTTTCTAACAGTAAAATATCATATACTGACTACGGACATCCACACTTTTTATTTTAAAATGATGCAAGGTATCGACTTAGCTAAACCAGACTTGCCTAGTCTTGCTTAAAGCTAGTCATAGCATCGTGCATTTGTTACTCCACCCAGGATGAGTTTCATCAAGCTGAATGTTTGGTGGGGTATTGTTTAACAGTCAAAATATTTAAGCCATTGTAAGGGAATTAGACACGTTTCCGGAAATCTGATTAGCTACTGAAAAAGAAAATGACACTGTTAAAAAATTTTAAACAGAAGAGTACAAACTGTAACACTTAAAATCTGAGCTCTAATATTTGTGTACAAAACAAATTTTTGTTGAAAATATTGTAAGTTTAGTAATTTAGTAAGCATTGAATCAAATATCGTACAGATGATGCCCTAAATGCGTAGATGATGTTTAGTGAGTTTTGCATTTTTTAACACTCAAATCACAAACACCACCAGTGTCCTTCATCATTTATTTGTTTTGCTTATGCACCACCGCTTTAGTCTCTTTACTGTGGTTTTCACTGTGATAAGATATTTACATACTCCATATTAGTGTTTGACCTTGTGTGGGTATTTTACTTTTTGAATTATCAATCTGGCTGATGCGCTGAGAAGCGCATTCTCAAAACGTTTACATTTAACAGACGCTTTTATCCAAAGCGACTTACAAATGAGAGAACAACACAAGTCAGTATTATTAGGAGGAACCAGCTATATTGTAACACTTTTTTTATAGCAAGTGTCTGTGGAAGAGATGGGTTTTGAAAAGTTTTTTGAAAATGTTAAGTGAGTCAGCCTTACGGATGTTGTTAGGAAGGTCGTTCCACTATTTAGCAGTGGTGAATGAGAAACACCAAACCTGTCACCTGATTTATAATCATGCTGAAAGAGAAATGATCTGCCACAAAAATATTTTATAATGTGTCACTAATTTTAACAAATCTAGAAATTATTGCGGCAATCAATGTCAATTTGAATCCTTGTTAATATCCTTATTTGACAGTACAGTAATGCAGTGGTAAGGACTTCCACCTTACAGTGGTGGTACTGCCCTGTTAAGGTAGTCTAGTTTACTTACAAATTTTTAAAAAAATGCTGATTAAGTTAATTAAAGATACTAATTGTTCAAGTTCAAGTAATTTATTTATATCACACTTTTTACAACAGCGCATTGCCACACTGTTGCAACACTGAATGTGGCGTTTACAGAGTTATGAGCCTAAACCCCCAAAGAGCAAGCCGAAGTGATAGTGGCAAAAAAACAACTTTGTTATGTTGGGTTTTTTTCCCTTTGTCTCCCTGATTTGTTGAAAAAAATTGTGTAATGATCAAAAGTTCTGATCAAAAGTCAAGTTCCAAAATTATAAACTTGACTCTCACATAATTCTATAAGTCTTACCATGGTTTCAGTATACTTTGATAATCTGTCTCATGTGGTTTGTGGCAGTAAGGTTGGGGATTATTAAGATATTGTTATTTAGATATTTGTTTCTTTAACTTCATAAAAATGTATACTAGCCTCCTATAATTCTTAGTTTTAGATTTGGTTTTAAGTTTTACCCTGGTCCCTTGTTAGCCTGACCATCTAATCAGAATATATCAGAATGCTTTATATAATAAAAAGCCCTGTAGTTTTATTTATGCCACAGCTCTCTAACCTTACTCAACGTGAGTGTATCGTCACCTGTAATGTTCACCTGACTTCCCTGACAGCTAGTTTAAGAACACGTGTAAGACAGGAAGTGACAGGCTGAGACTTGATACACTGAGCTAAAGGTGGTGTTCCTTTAAAATGGATTTACAACACTTTATAGGTCTTTATTCTGGGTCTTGTTTGAGATATGCCCTGCGTTCCTTATGAGTAGTAATGTCATGTTATTCGCCTAAGATTATACTGTAACTAAAAATTATCACTGTAAACATTAAGGTCTCAAAGTCAAAGCCAACTCCCAGCATGAATTATAACCCTGTAGCTGGTTGTATTTTCTTGGCCACATACCAGGACCACAAACAGAGACCTCTTCAGACCTGTTTTATTCAAATCAACCATGTGGAAAGATTTTGTATAAACACTTCATATGCTATTAAACTTTCTAGACTCTTAAACTTAAATTTAGCAAGAACTACTGTGCAAAATGGCACAATAAATCAAAATTTCTGATACAGAATTATATATATTAAAAAACAAACCTGCAATGCCATGAGACGGCTTGAAGTGATCCGTGACTACAAGCATTTATTAAAAGTGATCACGAATAAAAAATCTGACACTCTCCGTACCAAATTCGTACCAAACTGTGAGGTCCATATCACGGTGTGAACCAAACTGTGTACTGTTACACCGCTTTTAAAAAGCGCCATATAATACCTCAGATTCCCATCTGACCCCTGTCAACTTTCTACTGCAGTGTGTACCTTAGAATGCCATGAAAACAAATAAAATTAATAAAATAGTTTATACTGAGATGGACTCATGGACTCAGCATCTCTTTTGTCAAAACTGAGACGATGGGGTATTGCGAGCCACTGCACCCTACTTTTACCCTACTTTAGTTAATTTAACTTTGCTCCCATTAGTGACATAAATTCAGAACAGATACAGATTTTTTTTAATTACCAAGAGGTTACTTGATCTTTGTCAGTCATAAACCTGGCACTGTGAACTGGTATTTCCATTCTGGCCGCGGAAAGTCCCGTTATGCTCTGACTAGTCACTTATTAATACTGAAAAGCTACTGAGAAGCCATTTCCCTATTTGTGTACATGGATTTAATTATCCTGTCTGAGAAATCTGACTTGCTTTGGTTAAATTAAACTTGGTTCATTAGTCTGAAGAAAAATATTCCAGACAATCAATTTCTCATAATAACAATGATTTTCCGTAGTTATTAAATATTATATGTATCTGTTGGTTTTATAAAACATTACACACATTTAAATTTACAAGTACATTATTAGGAACACAATAGGATTTTTGCTATTGGATCCCATCTGCCTTAAGATTTGATGATTTATATTTTAAAATTCAATGGGAAAATTTTCAATGACCCACATCAGATTAGAATATTTATCTATTGCCATTTCCCACAGGTCCATGCACATGTGTTGTTGTTTGGGATAAGTCTGTTCTGTGTGAGGGAACTCAAGTATCAAGTAACAACCTACAATTTAGTTCTAAAAGAAACATTCTTTTTTGAACATATACAATATATATATTGTACCCTGGTTTAGGTTAAGTAGCTCTGAAGATATTTATTGATGACATCCATGCACTACCCATCCGTGGGGTTCCTCATGTCCATTCAGGACACGGGCAGTGTTCTGCTTGGGGGTAGACTACATATCCCAAAAAGCTTCACGCTATTTAGGCGGACGAGGCGCACCTGTCGGCGTTGCTATTTATTGGGAACGCCGATGTGGGCTCCTTGCCACACCGTCTTGAATTGCTGGCGCTCTCTTTGAATTATTGTGATTGTGTATTTTCCTCTGTATTTTCTTCCTGTCCTGTCGGGTCTGGTCGGCTAGGGGTCTCTTCAGGTCCTAAGATCATTTCCATTCTGTTTTTCGCATTGTGTAAATATTATTGTTTACTCTCAGCTCGAAAGAGCTAATTTAAGGCAATTACCTTTTTTTCGGAGCAGAGGCTCTGAGCAGAACTGCATGTGTGCATGATCGAGAGAGAGTGAAGGTCACGTGGCTGTGCTCAGCGCGGAGATGCTGCTCCCGGATCAGCCCATCCCCTCTCCTTTTCTCGCCTCGCAGGAGCCAGCGCTGCGCGTTACACAGAACTGCGCACTGTGAGATTTAAATAATTATTAATTAGTTTTTATTTACGCTTCTTAGCCGCAGTACAGCGTGAACATTTATGTTTCACTCCTGTTTCTGCTATATGCGAGGTTTCCGTTTCTATTCGCTTGTTAGAGTATCTTGTTTGCCTATCAGAGGCATCTTCCCCATCCTAAATACAGCACTGATTAGTGTAGTGGAACTTTGCGTGCAACTATCTTAGCCTAATTTGGAGACAGTGGTCAGGGAATTTATTACAGCATGTGCTGTATGGGCCAAGAATAAGACCCCACGAGAGAAGACTACTGGCCTTTTGCAACCTTTCCCGGTCCCCTAACGCCCATGGTCCCACATAGCCCTAGATTTTATTACTGTGTTGCCTCCGTCCAAGGGGAACACTGTGATGCTGGTCCTTGTGGACCTTTTCTCAAATGCCTGTAAGTTTGTGGCCTTACCCAAACTTCCCAACGCCCGAGAGACAGCTCTTCTCATCCAGCATGTAGTCAGGATCCATGGGCTCCCTAGAGACATTGTCTCTGACTGGGTACCCTAGTTCGCCAGCCGTTTTTTGAAGGCGTTCTGCCAGCTAATAGGGGCCACAGCCAGTCTTTTGTCAGGCTTCCATCTGGAGTCAAATGGTCAGACAGAGAGAGTCAATCAAGATTTAGGCTTTATGCTCCGGTGCCTGACTTTGGATCAACCTAAGGCTTAGGCTGAACAACTCCCCTGGGCAGAATACGCCAATGTCATGCTTCGAGTGTCAAAACAGGTATTCGGCCCCCATGTTTGAGGAACAGAGGCCTGAGCTTAAGGTCCCTACTGCTAAAGAATACGTGCGGCGATGCCGTCGGGCCTGGCGGAGGACCCGAACTGCACTTGGGGCACGTATAGAGACCATGAGGCGCAATGCAGACCGTAAGAGACGAGCTGGACCAACATACTGTCTGGGGCAAGGGGTTTGGTTGTCCACTCGAGAACTTCCCCTTCGTGGGGAATCCAATAAACTTACTCAGAGATATGAGGGACCATTCAAGGTGGTTCGTCAGATCAACCCGGTCACATACCGACTGTGGTTACCTCCCTTGATGAAGATTCATCCCACTTTTCATGTATCTCGGCTAAAACCATACTTGTGTTGCACCTCCATCCCTTCGGACCAGCCTCCGAAGCCCAGAGTGGTGGCAGGAGCTCCAGCTTACACTGTACCGCAGTTATTGGATTCTCGCAGGGTCCAAGGCTCTACACAATATCTGGTGGATTGGGTGGGCTATGGCCCAGAGGAACAGTCCTGGGTCCCGGCCAGATATATCCTTGATCCTGAACTCATCCAGTAGTTTAGACGGAACTAGGCCGCTGGCTTGGGGACGTCAGGAGCCGCCCCTAGGGGAGGGGGTATTGTCACAAGGCATGCCGCTGCGGAGGCTCTGAGCAGAGCTGTGTGTGTGTGTCCATGAGCGATAGAGAGTGAAGGTCACGTGGCTACGCTCAGTGCGGAGAGACGCTGCTCCTGGATCAGCCCCTCCCCTCTCCTCTTCTCTCCTCGCTGTTAGTGCAGGAGCCAGCGCTGCACGTTACACAGAACCGTGTGCTGTGAGATTGGAATAATTATTAATTCGTTTTTATTTACGCTTCTTAGCCGCAGTACAGCGTGCACATGTTTCACTCCTGTTTCCGTTTCTATTAGCTTGTTAGAGTATCTTGTTTGCCTATCAGAGGCATCTTACCAATCTTAAATACAGCCCCGATTGGTGTAGTGGAACTTTGCGTGCAGTCGTCTGTCTGACGTTGCAAGTTCGTGTCCCGCTTGGGATCGTTAGCACAAGCAAGAGTGATTGTGGAGGTCTAAGTATATATATATGAATATATATATATATATATAAGTATCTTTGAGTATACTATTGGTACTTTGGGTTTAGCAACTGCCCATTGTTTTCACCCACGTGATACAGATCTCTGTCTGTATATTGCTTCCGAAATATATCTCTTACCGTAACAAGAACATTTCGGGCGCTGGGCAGATATACCCAGGACAGGGCGTCAATCCATTATTAGCCATACAATGTAGCAAAGTTTGACAGCATCCATGTGTTTTTTTTTATTTTTATTCCCATACAAACTACATGACATAAAAGTCTGGTGCACGAGTTTCATCTCGGAGAAACCAAGATATGAGGTACTCTTGAAAGTGCCATTAATCACAGTTGATTAAAGAATTCACGCAGTCTAATGTTTGGTTGGACCGCCTTTTGCTTTGTTTACGGCACATATTCACTGTTGCATCATTTCCACAAGCTTCTGGTTCAATTACAGCGTTCCGAGTCTAAAACTTCAAAAAAACAATCTAAAGCAGTGGTAAGAAAAAATTGCTTGTTATTTTTTTAAGAAAGAGACCTGGGGGGTACATGTACATTGCACATGTTTCCCCATGTGCAATGATGAGGTGTCCATTTAAAAAATGCAAAGCCACTAGTACAATAAAAATCCAGTTTAAGTCCAGTGATTGTCGTTGTCATGGGGGTCTGGCAGGGTTATGGACGAACAGCTCCAGGCATCATAGTCATATCTGACTAGAGCAGCAAGTAAAAGAGCCAGATACTGTAGATTAGTAAGTAAAGGGTGCTTACATGTCTTTCAGTGCAAGCAAGTGTTCTTTCAGTACTGACACTTAAGTGTCAGTGTGTGTGATCCCAGTGAGTTTAGCATGATTATTTATAATGGGGTCTTTATGGCTTTTTTTTGTTTAGGGCAGTAAGTTTCTGGAGGGGGAATCAGAGGACAAAGTGTTTGATGGCAAACAGCTAAAGCCATAAGGATGAGTGTCACTGTGTGCCTGCTGCCATTTTTTCTTTTATATAGCCAGCTTTCCAGCCACCAAAGCACCAGCAAATCTTCTTTTGGCATTTGACCTTTAGCCCAAGGCTTCCACATTGCCCAACCTGCTCAAATCTTACAAATGGCCCAGCATGCTAAAAGCATTTAAATGGCCCAGCTAGCCAAAATTTGCCTAAACCTATTGGATTACCACAAATACTGGAGTAAGCACTGGGACCTACAAACACCAAATGAACTCAGGCATATTTAAAGATCCATAGAGTTCAAGATGTTGTCAGTCCACCATTTGCAGAAAGAACAGCTTCAACTTTTGGGAAGGCTTTCCAGAGGGTTTAGGAGTGTGTGGGAATTTTTGACCATTTTTCCAGAAGTGCATTTGTGAGGTCATACACTGATGTTGGACGAAAAATTGAAAATTGTTCGGGTTAAGGTCAGGGCTCTGTGCAGGCCGGTCAATTTCATCCTCACTAGAGACTTGGAAAAGAAAGGGGCCAGCTCCAAACTGATACCACAAAGTTGGGAGCATGGAATTGTCCAAAATATCTTGGTATGCTGAAGTATTCAAGTCCCTGAGTTCCAGTGAAAGGCCAAGCCTAGCTCCTGAAAAACAACCCCACACTATAATCCCCCGCCACCAGTCTTTACACTTGGCACAATGCAGTCAGACAAGTGCTGTTCTCCTGGCAACTGACAAACCCAGACTCATCCATCAGATACAGTGTCACTCCAGAAAACGGATAAGACGCCACCAATGCTCTAGAGTACAGTGGCAAAGTGCTTTACATCACTGCATCCGACACTTTGCATTACATGTGGTGATGTATGGTTTGGATGCAGCTGCTCGACTAGGGAAACCCATTCCATAAAGTTCACTGTTCGTGAGCTAATCCAAAGGCCACATGAAGTTTCTGAAGTAACCGCTCCATCAGTTTATGTGGCCTACCACTTTGTGGCTAAGTTGCATATCATGACAGTTGACTGTGGAATATTAAGGAGCGAAGAAATATCATGGATTTGGACTCCTGAGAGTTTAGAGCAAAACAGAAGCTATCTTTATTGGTACCCCACATTAGATACATCTCTCATCAGAATTTTTTTCTGTCTCTGTCTAATACATTATCCTGGCCTTCCTCTGTCACGAAGAGCTCCTTATCCCAAACAATAACTCAAGCTACCTCCGTTCAACCAATACCCACTGCCTTCAACAGCCCTTGACCAATTCTTCGCACTGTGGGGTTTTTTTTAAGCTGTTGCCCCATGTGTCACATTCGCGGACGTACCTATTTTGTAAGACGTGGTGAATGGATCCTGGAGGTGAACGGTAAGTAAAAGAGTTTATTGCACAAACAAACAGGAGAGAACACAACATGGGACATACTTAACACACGTTACAAAATCAATGCCGATCTGCCGGCAGAACAGAAAACAAGAATATAAATAGCAAAAGTCCCCTTCCCGAAAACCAATAGAAAGCAACAGTTAATTAATGTGAGAAATAAAACAAAATAATAGCTGAAATAATAATGAGGAAAACATGCCTAAGGGTGCATAGCACATGTGGCACTATGTCTGTGGGCTGTGCTTCCAGATTCTTTAAAAAAAAAAAAAATTATTTAAAAATGCTTATTTTTGTGGGACATTTTTGTGCATTTTTCCTATTTTATGTTAAATTTGTAGTTTTTTATTTATTTCTTAGTGTTTTCTAATACCTACATTGTAAACCTTTGAGATTTCCTTGCAACGTAAAGTGCATTTTAAATGTATAATTATTAATGATGATGATGATTATCCTGATCAGTCGTAGCCGACTCTCGGTCACTTAATGAATCGTGATTCTCGAAGTATTTTGGCAAGTATAATGGAGTAGTTTGCCATTGCTTTCTCCACCCCTCCCCATTTATCCGGGCTTGGGACCGGCGTGCAACTGTGTCCAGTTAAACGGCTGGGCATACACACACATACAGGGCAATTTAGAATATTCAATTTACCTTGCATCCATGTTTTTGGAATGTGGAAGGAAACCGGAGCCCCCGGAGGAAACCCACACAGACACAGGGAAAACATGGAAACTCCACCCAGATAGGGATTGGAACCGGGAATCCCCATCGCTGAGAGGCGAACGTGCTAACCACTAAGCCACGTGCCACCATTATTATTAATAAGGACTTGATATTTTCCCATCTTGTGCTTATATTCCTCCTCAATCTGCTTTTTTTCAGGGTACAGTCAGCTCTGTGAGCACCAGCTGTTTGTTATCTCTGGATTAGAGGACCATGTCTGACCTGAGGATATTATCTCTTCTGGTAATTTGAGCTGCTTCTTTAGATCTACCTGCATGTCCCAGTCCTTTGCTGAGGCCAGGCCACCTTTGCTTCTCTGCCCTGTGGCAGTAGTTTCACCTGGCCTCACAAAATGTATAAAATTGTGGAAGGATCTTCTATTTTCTATCTATTTTCTCCGTTCCTGCTCCTAACTTAGCTAGGACTTTATGATGCTAATAGAATTTCTTGTCTGCCAGGTTAGTCTGGCTGAGATGATACAACATGCTCCAGGTTAGGTGGCTTCCCACATCGATTGCAGTTTGTTCCTCCATGCTCCAGATGTCTTGTCTGGTCAGTTCCATTTTTCTTGTGGGAGCACGGGGCTGAGAAGATCGGGGTGAAATTCAGCATCACCATGGATCCTGAACAACAAGTTCACGGCTGTGTTAGCGTTGCCAGGTCTGAACGAATAACAAAGTTAAAACTGTTGAAAAAATTAGAGCCCAGCGAGCTTGGCATGCATTGAGGAGATGAGACCCCTTCAAGAACTGGAGGTTTTTGTGATCACTGATAACCAAAAATGGGAAGGTGTTACCAATCAACCAATGGCTCCATTCCTCCAGGGACAATTTTACTGATAGCAATTCCGGTGGTGTAGTGGCATTCTGCCACGGATAATCGGACTGAGGAGTGCGCAGATATTGGCGTGCTGTGACAACACTGCCCCCACCCAGGTCAAAGATGCATCCACCTTCACAACGAAGGGCTTGTCTGGGTCAGAGAGCGGAGGAAAAACTGCGTTTGAGAAGAGCAAACGCGCAATTTGTCTCCTGGATCCATGTCAGGCTGCGAGCTTTGCCCTTCAATAAAGATATGATTGGCAGAGCAATGGAACTAAATTATCAAATCAACTTGTGATAAAAGTTAGCAAAGGTGAAGGAAGTTAGAGGAAGCGTTGGACCTCGTGAAGTGTGCTGGAAACAAGCCACTCCAAAATAGCTCGCACCTTCCTAGTATCCATCCCGATGCCCTCAGAGGTCAAATCAAACCCCAGAAATAAAGTTTGACTGCAAATAAATCCACATTTCTCCACCTTCACAAAAAGGTATATCATTTATGTAAACCAGGATGAATTCTTCCAAGAAGTCATCATTGACGAATGCCTGAAACACAGCAGGCGCATTAGTGAGGTCAAATGGCATTACCAAATACTCGTAGTGCCCGGTGGTGGTGACAAATAGCGTTTTGCCTTTGTCAAGTCGTTCAAGGGCTAACGGTACCAGTGGTAACGGGTATGCATAATAACGCGTAATTAAGTCTGCGGTAGTCAATACAAGGCCTAAGTTCATATGACTTTTTGTAAGCAAAAAAGAAGCCTGATGCGTCTGAAGATTTGGAGGGACGAATTATCCCTAAATTAAGAGTTTTGGCAATATATGCACACATCACCCCGCTCTCCGCCACGGAGAGGGTGTACTGTCATGGCCAAAAGTTTTGAGAATGACACAAATATTATATTTTCACATGATCTGCTGCCCTCTGGTTCTTATGTGTGTTTTTCAGATGTTTTTATCACATACAGAAATATAATTGCAATCATATTATTAGTAAAAAAGCTTTTATTGA
>JAOUQT010012610.1:0-12118 GCA_025769995.1 Xyliphius kryptos | reverse complement strand
TGAATAAAATATTTATTTAAAAGATATATTCAGTTGAAAATCTTTATTTAGTAGACAGTGGAATGCATTGAGAACAAGATAACATCAAAATTATCAAAATGTAAATCAAAATTATTATCCCATGGAGGTCTGGAAGTTACATTGTGTTGGTTAAGCGTTCCCTTTATTTTTTTAAGCAGTGTATATACTCTTTTTTTCTGTGCAACAATGTTTATTCCTTAAACACACCACTATTAGATTGGACTAAGCGGAAGAAAATGAATGAATGAATGAATGAATGAATGAATGAATGAATGAGGCTGTGCTGTGATTTAGCAACTTAAAAATGATTTTTAGAAACATCCAATAACTACGTTTGGAGTTGTAAACATTGAGTATAATATAATTACTTGATCAGTCATTATAAGCAAACTAATTCCAACAAATGTGGTAAAACTATTGTGATTTTTAATTAAGACAGTTAACACCATTTCTGAAACCCTTGATATACTTTGAGGAGTTTATTACTCTAGCTTGTTGTAAAAGTACAAAACCCTTATTTGATTAAGTGCCACCCACTCACGATAATAATGCTAAATAAAGAAGAAAAATAAGAAGATTTGGAACTTTTAAAAAGCAGGATTAAGTCATAAAACAATGTCACTGACCTTACTCTCTTGAGAAGTAAATTTGGGGTTTTCAAGTCCACCAAACACAGCTTGGCTCACAGCCTTCAGCATCGTTCAATTTGACACCTACAAAGAGCCACTATTACAAAAAAAACTCTTTAGAACATTTTTTTAACGCTTTAGTCAAAATATGTGTTATATTATATACTGTATAGTAAGCATTAACAGTATCAATTACCACACAGAGCTATACTTCTAATAGCAGACATGACCCACCTGTTTCGCCTCAGGACTATGTTCACGTGTCTCGTGGAGTTTGCAGCAATGTAAGTAATTCTATCTTTATATATATGGTTAAAAACTCTTGTATAACAACAAAGAAGCGCTTTCGTAACGGCTTGTGTAACGATGATGCAATGCTTTTGTTTGCATGTGACGTGTAAAAGGCGATAATCTGATTGGCTGCCGAGTGAACGTGACCACACAAAGATATCGATACCGCTTCCGAATTTTTGAATCTTTTTACTGAGTCGACTCTTTTGAATTTATTTATGAATGAATAAATGAAAATGACGTAGTAGCATTGTTATCTGACACTACGGTAACAAATTAACAGTTTCTTTGACCATTTTAGTATACTTAAACCATTTTCAGGAGCACACTATTGTATAATTGAGTTGAAATGACTGATTACTTTTAATACTGAAATTATTATTGTATTAGTTGCATGATATTATAGTCTATTAGGTTATGACCGGTGTATAACTTTTACATGACATTAGACACAGTTTGACTATGTTCTGTTCAACCAGCTATTTTATTAGGGTTACAGCAAATAGTCATGTTTAAGGATATCCAATATTAAAATATTTGTTATTTGTTAATTATAAGGATTCGAAGGGGGCAGCAGGGTGGCTTACTGGTTAGCACGTTCCCCTCAGGGCTGAGGATCAAGGTATGAATCACAACCTGGGAGGAGTTAACATGTTCTCCAGGAGGGCTTTCACCTGGTTCAAAAACACGAATTCAAGGTAAACTGAATTCTCTAAATTACCCCTATATAGTAATGGTGATTTACTGGCCTACTTTGCTTTTACAGAGGAATGTGTCCTCCACATTTAACTTATACATGCAGTGAAACGCCCACATATTCACACACTGGTAAAGTGAGCACACATGCCCAGAGCGGTGGGCAGCCCTGTATATGGTGCCTAAAAGCAATTGGTGTTGGGTGCCTGGCACTTGAGCCATAGAACTTGGTGAGACCAGGAATCAAACTGGTGACCTTCAGGCCAGTGACCTTAACCACAAGCCTACAACTGCCCACATATAGTGTATGTGAGTGAGTGAGTGCCCAGCGATAGATTGGCACCCTGCCCATGTTCGTCCCTGGGTGGTCATGGGGAACCCTCGCAACCATAGTATAGGTTTAAGCGGAAAATAATAAATGGATATTAAAATCTTTTTTCAAATGAACATTATTACACATTGAATTCTTGGTACTGAATTACTTTTTTTTTAACTGTTTTGTTTGTTTTGTTTTTTAAAGAAAGTATTGAGGATATAAATACAATAAAAATACAATAAAAATACTAGCTGTAAAATGCTTTTTAATCATAATACTACACACAACTATGTGTACAAAATAAAAATATTTATGAACAATAAATTTCAAAACTTGGATTTTTTACAGACTACAATCCAACCCATTATATATAAATTGATGCATTCCTACACAAAGGACACCTACACACAAACTCACATTTTCTTCAAAGCCATCTGTGCACCCAACAAAAGTTGTGTACAACTGTGTGTAGCTTTACAGAAACTTTTACCATCATAAGAGTTAACACATACAGTACAGGCCAAAAGTTTGGACACCCCTTCTTATTCGATGCGTATTTTCACAACTATTTACATTGTAGATTCTCACTGAAGTCATCAAAACTATGAATGAACACACGAGGAGCTATGTACTTAAAAAAAAAAGGTGAAATAACTAAAACGAGTTTTATATTCTAGTTTCTTCAAAATAGCCACCCTTTGCACACTCTTGGCATTCTATTAATTATACAAATTAACCCTTATAGGCATACCTGAAGCTCTTTGAGAGAATGCCAAGAGTGTGCAAAGCAGTAATCAGAGCAAAGGGTGGCTATTTTAAAGAAGCTAGAATATAAAAATGTTTTCAGTTATTTCACCTTTTTTTTTCACCTTTTTACATAGGGTTAATCTGGGTCCGTGGGCCAAAATTTCGTTTCCGTGACATGGTTTTTGTGATGGAAATGACAATAAAGCCTCCTTGAATCCTTTTTTGTTAAGTACATAACTCCTCATGTGTTTATTCATAGTTTTGATGCCTTTTGTGGGAATCTACAATGTCATGAAAATACATTAAATGAGAAGGTGTGTCCAAACTTTTGGCCTGTACTGTATTTTACTAATATGTTGTACAAAAAGTGTTTTTTTTACTAAGGAGATTTTAAAAGCAACGGAAGTACCTTTGTAAATCACACTAGACAAAACCGGATACAAAATATATAAAATGTAAATGCTACCTCAGTATAAACTGTCATACTATGCATATCTCTTTGACTACTATCAAGACTAAAACATGTTTTTGTAAATCATCAGTAAATATTTTATCAATGTTTATGATGAACCCCGTGTTCAGTTATTTTAATTGGACACAGCAACATTTCAAGAAGCAGACTTAATTCCTCTGTATTAAATTCAATCATCACCTTATACAGAGACAAAAATAATAATCGGTCTATTAATTTTATAATACCTCTTAGCGTTTTAGAGGCTTTACAAAGGCTATAACAAAACAAAAATCAGAGAAAGCAATGTTTTACAAAAAAAAAAAAAAAGAAAAAAAAACTACACCTAAACCAAGAATAAAACAAGAGTTCACATGCAACTACACAACGGTAAAACAAGATCATCTGGATTAAATCTGGATGGAGCAACTGCAACTAACATATTTTATAGTAAATAGAAAATCTACTGTATTTATGAGTCTTGTCTTGATTAGACACAAGCACCAAAATGCTTCCCTAGATAAAAATATCCTATCAAGTTAGAAACACGGTCTTTAAAAGGACTACACATAAAGTAATTGCATTCATTGTGTGATATTTATATCTCTCCCTAGAGTAACTCAGTTGTAATGTCTCGTTCTCACCATTCGACACGTGCTTTCACACGATAAGATATCATATCACAGGAACTTAAAATGTAAGCTATAAATCTCATTGTTGTGATAATTTAACTGAGTTAGCTACTGGTATTGCTACTACTTCCTTTTTAGAGTGGTATTCTTTCTGTACGGTGTTTCTCTTTGGATTTGTCTGGCTCTGGAGCCAAAACCCAATGTCTGTAATGACTCTGAGAGAAAGTTATGGGCGGGTGATACACAGAGCATAACCAGCAGTTTGGCATCCCCTCCTGAAAGAAAGAGCACAGCAGCAGCGATTAGTGTTTAGGACATTTGAATTCTCTGATTAAAAGTGGCGGTGACATAATAAAAATGGTATACTGACAAGCAAGTTTATAACTAACACTTAGAACTATAGCAGGGAGAGAAGGCGGAGCCATCAGAAATTGATTTTGATTATGCTTAATTGATACACCGGACACGTCTCCGCCTAATGAACCTTTGCGCCCTTTTTAACCTTAAACAGTGCATGTTGCACAGAGAGAGTTTTCAAAACCTAACCGGACTGGTGGGACATTGAACACGGCAAGGTAATGGGCAGGGCACCAAATGTAGTGGGAGAAGAAACTAATGAGGACCAAAGACAGGCTTTCTCACCAAGAGAAACAACTTTAATCACACTATATGGAAACACATACAGATATGTGCAATGTTTCGCTTTTCAGGTTCATGAATTTCTCTTTCCCTGCGCCATGTTATGTCACAGCATATAAGGCTGCACACGTCATCAGGCAGTATTAGGTGCACTAATCAATCTCCCTGATCAACGTTTTGGCTCTTCCTCTCCTCCCCTCAAACCCCCTGAATTGCTATCTATTCATAAAATTATCTCGATCAAGTATAATATACTGACTGATATTTTGCTTAACTTAGAAACATAGAGGGCGGAGCATCATGTTTCTGAGGCTACACTTATACATTTTAATTTAAAAGCACTGTGCTATGAAGACTTAAAAACATACTGTATGATCTGTTGTGGTGTAAAATTAATATATTTTTTTGGACAGTACAGATATATGTCCCCAGAGTACATGAACTACCATGTGATCGGAGTTCTCCAGGCCCTGCTTCAATTAAAATGGATTTCTTTTTAAAAGCAAATTGCAAATATATTATTGCGGATGTAGCTTGAAATGTTGTAATGCTGTTAAACAGTGGTTATTAACCCTTGTTGTGAAAAAAAGGGCAGCCAGATCAAGTAATGCCCAGGTTTGATAATTCTACAGTGTAGCTGGTTTGTCTTTAACTGACTTGTTATTCTCTCATTTAGGTCGCTTAGGATAAAGGTGTCTGCTAAATGACTAAATTAATTAATTCATTATCTTCCGCTTAATACTCTACAAGGGTCGCTGTCACATGCCTATCCAAGGGAGAACATTTCGAGCGCTGGGCAGATATACCCAGGACAGGGCGCCAATTAATATACATTTATTAATTTAATTAATTAATTTAGGACTGTTCAAGCTAAAACTGTTGCTATTTCTATTTCAGTTTAAACATTTACAAATTTGTTAATTTATACATTTAATAGTTTAAAGTCCTTTCCTTACTGCTGTGCAAAGATGAATGGCAGCCTCGAAAATGATTTTTTTTATAATCAGTGGTACAAAAGAAAAGAAAGTATGTTTTAGTGCTCACCTATCGAATCCTGCAGAAGGTGAGTAAGTTTGCTGTTACGATATGGCACATGTGGACGCTGCTCTGCCAAAGCTCCTAGGACATCAGACAAAGCTGACACACTGCGGTTTATACAGGAGCTCTCCCACAGGGCTGCACCAGATACTCCAGATACTCCTGAAAAAACAACCATACACTCATGTATACATTTACAAACATATCATTTAGAAGATGGTTTTCTTCAGAGTGGCATAAAGAAATGCTTTGTACTCTTGGTGGACCTTTTCTCATCCTAGAAATGAAATACAGCCCAAGAATACCAATCATTCAAATTCCTTTAAGTGCTGGGGAAGGTTAAACCTTGAAAAATAAGTACCAGACATCAGAGAATACTAACATACAAAGCGAAAGGAACAAGCAATATATTTATCAATTCAGACTGTATGTAAACGTGATACAAAATGCAAGGTCGACATAGTTTTGCTATGATTTGAGATTTAATTGCATTTAAGGGAGCTTTACTTTACTTTGGACTTTTTTTACACTAGGACAGCACAGTGGCTTAATGGTTGGCAGGTTTGTCTCTCACCCGCACCCTAGTATAGGTTTAAGCAGGGTGTATGACAATGATATGACAGTGACACCACCCTTTCTGGTGGTTTTTTCATTGTGTTCACTCCTAGCCGTTAGTCATTATTATAAAACAGGTAGTTCTGGTCCTTCAATATGAAAAAAACACACACCTTTGACTGCATCACATTCGTATTAATGCGTGGTATATAATACACAAGCTGTACCCGCCATGCGTTGCTGTGGCTCATCTGGTTCAATTTAAAAGAAAGAAAAGAGAAAGTGCACTTTTCTGATACATTAAACATAATAACAATGTGAAAGTTAAAAGGCAGTTGTTTTTGAACTCTACCAGTGCGCCAATCACTGTACACCAAGCGCCTCGCGTCATCCTCTTCCACTCTACCCATACAGCGGTCACTATATGCCAAGCGCTTCGCGTCATCCCCTCCATTCTACCCGTGCGCCAATCACTATACACCAAGCGCTTTGCGTCATCCTCTGTACTCGACCCACGCGCCAATTGCTAGCCCATATTTTGAATTGGGTCCCCTGTGGGGATTTTTTTCAAATTTTTGATATCTCTATATGACTGTAGAGGTTATCCTATATATATCTGCCAAATTTTAAGTTTGTGAGGTGAGTGGAAGTGCCCAATATAATCAGCGCCCTTGTTTCAGATCGGGTCCCCTGGTGGCCCCCCCCGGATGGGATTTTTTTTGGGAATTTTTTATATCTATATGAGTCTAGAGATCGTCCTCTACATCACTGTGAAATTTGAAAGTATGTGATATGGGTGGAAATGTCCAGTTAAAGCAGAACCCATATTTTGGAATGGGTCCCCTGGTGGGGAGACCGTGGGATTTATTTGGAATTTTTTATATCTCTATGACTGTAGAGGTTATACTGTATATCGCTGCCAAATTCGAAGTTTGTGAGGTGAGTGAAAGTGCCCAATTTATTCAGGGACCGTGTTGCAGGTGGGCCCCCCGTTGGGATTTTGAAAGTGAAAACTGCTTAGTTGTTCCAAGTGCATGGTGGGGAATGACGGTGTCAAGTTTCAATCTTGTAGGTAGCCGGGAAGTGGGAGAATTAGTGATGAGTGAGTGAGTGAGTGAGTGAGTGAGTGAGTGAGTGAGTGAGTGAGTGAGGGCTTTGGGTTTTGTAGGTATAGATTATTTTCCCAATGTTTTTTATAAACTGCATTTTGTAATTTGGCCACTAAATGGCGGTATTTAATTGTTAAAGAAACCGGAAACCTGTTACTTGGGGATCACCGTTCACTTTAAAGACCAGTTTATAAATGATTTTGCTTTTGATAAACGCATTTATAAATAAAACCTTGTTTTTTTAATTATCGGGAATTCGTACCACATTTTATGAAAGCAATAAGGCACTCAAGGTTGCGCATTATTGTGAATAAACCACGGGAAAGAGATACTCCACTACACATCGTGCCCAACAACACCTCTTTTCCATGGCAGTATGTATGTAACTGTAAAATGTACATTATTGTTTATGAATTCTTCATAAACACATCTGTATAACTTAAAGCAAGTTTATACACTGAGTTTATAATGAGTTTACACACACAATGCCACTGGTTGTTAGACACAAGTGTTACAGCCAGCTTCCTGTTATTAGAATTAGTTCAGACTTAAGTAGATGAACCAAAACAGGTGACTTTCAAAAGCACAACTATTTGTCCATGTTTATTGAGGTCATGACTTGGGAAAGTTGCCTCACAGCATGAAGGTCTCGGTTTTAATTCCCAGGTGTGCAGTCAGGGTATTGTCTGTGTCAAATTTGCACAATATCTGTAGCTGATGGTATTTCCTCTAGGAACATGGGTTTCCTTCCCCAGTCTAAAAACAGATGAGTTAGATAAACTGAGATAATAAAGAATGTGATTGTATGTAAAAAGTACAGAGGTTGGACAATGAAACTGAAACCCCTGTCATTTTGGGGGGGGGGGAGGTTTCATGGCTAAATTGGAGCAGCCTGGTGGTCAATCTTTATAAATTGCACATTGCACTAGTAAGAGCAGAGTGTGAAGGTTCAATTAGCAGGGTGAGAGCACAGTTTTGCTCCAAATATTGCAATGCACACAACATTATTGGTGACATACCAGAGTTCAAAAGTTTGCTTTAATGAAAATGAAAGTGAAGTTGAACATCTCCCATGGCCTGTAGTCACAGTCACCAGATCTAAATGTTACTGAGCCACTTTGGGGTGTTTAGAAGGAGCGATTCAGGAAACGTTTTCCTCCACCAGCATCACGTAGTGACCTGGCCACTATCCTGCTAGAAGAATGGCTTAAAATCCCTCTTACCACTGTGCAGAACTTGTATATGTCATTCCCAAGATGAATTGATGCTGTATTGGCCACAAAAGGAGGACCTACACCATACTAATAAATTACTGTGGTCTTAAACCAGGTGTTATAGTTTTATTGTCCAACCCCTGTAGGTAAGAATGTGATTATGTGGCTGTCCTGTAAATAGCCTGTTGACCTGCCCAGGGTATTCCCCCAGCAACTGATTTAATTCTAATTACGATAAGAATCTTAGAAACTGAATGAATGTTACTGGCAGAGTCCACGATTCCCAGTCCCAAGTACCCAAGCAGTATGGCTAACGTGCCCTTGGGAAAGGCACCTAGCCTCAGTTGCTCCCCAAGCACCATATACAGGGCTGCCCATCATGCCGGGCACGTGTGCTCACTTTACTCAGTGTTTGTATATATATGTTTCACTGCACGGATTGGTTAAATGTGGAGGACAGACTCCTCTGTGTGTAAGCACCGTAGGTAAAAGATCAATCTATCCATTTACTTTATAATACCACATGCATTTTTAAATTTTTACATGGATATTTATCTAGCTTTTAAAATGTTCTGCTTCATATTAATTTTGTTCATTTAAATGAAATTATATACAATCAAAAGTAACTGTTTTCTTAAACAGGTCATCGAAAGAACAGTAAGTCAGGGTAAAGAAAGAGGGCGTGCATTATTGTGAATAAATCAAAGGAAAGAGGTGTTATTATATATGTGTGGAAAGCACATAGTGGAGTACAGTTATACCTCTTTGCTGTGATTTCGTCACAAAAATACAAGTTTATAAAATGGTTATAATGGTTTCTTTCCACCACATAATCTAGTCCAGTATTTAAAGTTAACGTTGATTGCTAAGTCTCTGATTTATCTAAAAACCAAATACTGACTAGTGGCCAAAACACAGAACACAGTTTTTTATTTTTTTTAAACTGGAAAATAATGTATATCATGCATAGACATAAATGTAAAGCGGTCAGAGGTATGCATTATTGTCAATAATGTCACAGATGCGCACACGGCTCAAATTTAATGACCGGAACTACACGTTTTATAATACATACATTTGAAATGTGTGAGTCTGTGTATTCATAATTACCTGCACATTCACTACCAGCCAGATCCACCAGATGTAACTTGGTTTTAATTAGGTCCTGAGATACATTGGGTCGTACAGAGGGACATGGTGAATGGCAGGGAGTAGAGCTTGGGGACAGTCTGGGGCTGGACATGCGGGAAGAGGCAGCTCTGGGGCAACGAGGGCTCCACCACTGTTTCTGCAAGCCATGCTGAACATTCTGCCTGGTTCTCTGTAACCTGCTTGCTGTAAAATTCCCACATACACAGTGACGGGGAAGTTAAAAGATGAAAATAGTAAAAGGGAAAGATTTAGCGTCACTGTCTCTGTTCATGGATTTAGAGTAAGCCCCCTCTGTCAAATTCTTTTAAATCTTATTTCCTCTGTAACCATAGCGATTATAAAGCCAACAGTGGAAATTTTTTACTGTCAGAAATCGAGGTTGGATGAGGTGCTGGTTGTGTGTTTATGTAGATAAATATAAAAAATGCTTTATCTCAGATACAGATGTTATTTGGTGTGTAACATATTACAAAACTAAAAAGTAATGAAACATAAAAAAAGAAAAATGTGTGTGTGTGTGTGTGTGTGTGTGTGTGTGTGTGTGTGTGTCCTGATAGATAGCATGAAAGTAACTGAGTGTGAACACGAGATAGAGCCTCTGTAATAAAACTGACTTTTGTAGTCACTGCATTTTCTCTCTCTCTCTTCATCTCTCCCTTCTCTTTTCTGTCTTCTCTCTCTATTCCGCAGCCAAGGCACATTTCATTTTTCATTTAAAATGAGACATTAGTAAGAGTTTTAGTATAAGTGAATAAGTATTTTTAAAATGTTTGGGGAATTTTATTATAATTATGTGGTCCTGTATGAAAGAATTCATATTATTATAAAAACTGGCTCACTTATGTAGTAGGTGGAACCATGATTTAGTAGTTGGCTTGTTCCTCTCTTAGCACTGGAGATCCTGGTTCGTATCCCGATCGGGGTGGAATTTACATATTCTCCTCATGTCTGTGTGGGTTTGCACTGGGTTCTCCAGTTTCCTTCTAAAGTCCTAAAACATGGATTCATGGTACATTGGCTTCTCTAAATTGCCCCTGTATAGTATGTGTGTGGGTGAGTGAATTTGGGCCCAGCGATTGGCGCCCTGTCCTGGGTGTATCTGTCCAGCGCCTGAATTGTTCTCCCCTGGATGGGCACCCCAAGTAGAGGATTAAGCAGAAGATAATAGATAGATAAAGGAATTACATTTACATTACATTTGGCCATTTAGCAGATGCTTTTATCCAAAGCGACTTACAAGTATCCTACCTTGGTTGGGATCAGAACACAGGGTTGATACAGCACCCTGGAGCAATGAGGGCTAAGGGTCTTGCCCAGGGACCCACAATGGTAACTTCAGTGGAACTGGGATTTGAATCCACAACCTTCTGATTGATAGTCCAACGCCCTAACCACTGAGCTACCCCTCCCCGTGTGTATTACTGTATGTATTACTTTACTACTTTTAGGACAGACAGCATTTTGACATGATGGAGTTAATTAAAACTAATATTACTGTATGTAACGCATGTTCCCCAATAAATCAGCGAAACAATAAAATGTATAAAAGCTTTTAGTTTAAGTTCAATATTTAATACACAAACACTGGCAATAATAAAAGTTGCAAGTCAGTCATTTTCTAAGCCATTTAACCTGCAAAGCAGCTCATAGGGGGAGAGAAAATGTGTGTGTGTGTTTCATACCCAGTGCCAAAGCGTTGTTTTTTTTGGATGAAACAGTAAGCGTAACAATAAAATGAGATCTGGAAGAATCTCTGTGCACTAGTGTGGGGCTGTGGGCTCTCAGTCTTAAAGCTGCATTGATCAGCTGCATTACTTCAGCAGAGCTGTGAACCAACCTAACACACACACACACACACACACACACACACACACACACACACACACACACACACACGCACAGTAATAAAACACTTCTGCGATAGTCAAATGCAGTGAGTAGACTGAAAGAGAAGTCAGGGAATGTTGCTCATGAATGCATTTCTGTACAATGCTGTCTCAAATTGCATAGCAAGCACAAATTACCCTAAAACAATCTCAAAAACAGAAAGAAGGTCAAGTTTAAGCCTTTTTATGTATATATGTCAAATGAAAATTTATTCCTAGAATCACTCACTCATGTGTGAGACAGGGTACTTCACTGGTGCCTGTGCTGGTTGTGATGACTTCTCTTTTCACACCGACTGCTGCTCCATCCTCATCTTTGCCCAAAAGGTCCAACAAGTCATTATTGTAAACCTCTACTACAGAGACCTCAACAGTGTGACTCTCTGCAGACTTCCCAGAAATTAACCTGACAAATAAATGCATGCACAAAAAGTTTCTTTTAATAAACAGGCTGTTTTAATAGGTGCACCAATACTGCACATTTGTTTCATAACTAAACTACCCATCCATTATCTTCCACTTAACACTGAAAGGCAAAACGTTTTAACCAATAAGCCATCGTGCTACCTAATAACTAAAATATGAATTATACAAACAACTTCTGTATTAGAAGCAATCTTCTTCTTTGTCTTTCGGCTTGCTCCCTTTCGGGGTCGCCACAGCGAATCTTCTGCCTCTTCGCTGCAGTGTCCGCATGTCTCGCCTTGGCACATGTTTTACGCCGGATGCCCTTCCTGACGCA
>JAOUQT010012601.1:0-12118 GCA_025769995.1 Xyliphius kryptos | reverse complement strand
AACAGCAAGTGAAAATGATTCACAATCAGTGTTGCTTCCTAACTGGACAGGTTGGTTTCACAGAAGTGTGGTTTACTCGGTTTATTTTTTCGAGCAGTAAACACATATTAATCAATATTTGCGGACGTATCGATGCATCGACTCGCCGGCTATGTAAACGATGAACCGATTCAAATCGATTAATATTTAAGACTGGTTCCATGGTTAATTTGGTCAGTCCTCGTTTTGTAACCTTTGAAACGGCTAACAAAGTTCCTCGACTGCTTCATATATAGAGGTGTGGCTACTAAACAGGACCGACAAGAAATAACTTATTTTCACTGTGAATCTAAAAAAAGCAACAACATATTAAAGAAAACTCATTGCAACTTAATCCGAATACATCTGACCAAACCTGTCTTCATCCTCAGACTCGAAGTGAGCACAACTGGAACAGCTGCACACCTACCAACCTCTGTAATCATCTAATTACCCCGCCAGACAGCAGTGGTGTAATGAGATGATTATGCAGATGTGAGGCAGGTCGTTTATTGAGAAGTTTGAATTGTGGTCTGCTTGTTGATACCATGCGGGATGATGTAACTGCTGCTCTCCAGGGATTTTTTATGTTTGACTCGTAATAAATAAACTTAATAAATAAGAGAGTGTTATGAAGGCACAGCACAAACGTTGGGAAACGTTGGGGGCAACGCCGAGCAGCGAATATGCCAACCACTAAGCGCCGCCCTGAATTGTGAGGTCATAATCTTTACATTTTATAAAAGATGTGTACAATAAAATCAATACAAATCAAACACATTACATTAATTGTACTTTATTCTAGTTTGTTTCAATTAATGATTTTTTTTATTCTTCTGTGGTAAAACTTGTCCTTTATCACCAATTGTGTTATTTTCCACCAGGGGGCGTCATCGCCTACATCTGCTCATCGAGTTCAGCTTCCAGCCCGGAGTCCTGCCACAGCGATAGCTCTAACAGCAGTTCCCAGTTCTCTACATCCGGTTCATCCGTTTCAAGCAACTGTGTCAGACAGCAGTGGGCGGTCACAGCATCCTCACCACCTCAGAATCGCAGCGCGACCAAGACCCGCTCACTGTCGGCCACCAAATCTGGCACCACCAGTAAATTTTATCTTTAAAATTTCCATGTAATGATTTTTATTTTCGAGCTGATTTAACAGTATGATCCAAAATAAACCAGTAAACTCAGCGGTCAGTATATTAGTATTGAACAGTATTTGTATAGAACATTATTTGTTTTGTTGTTTTAACTGTTTGGTGCACAAGCTATCAGCACCAATCATCTAATGAGTGTATTGTGTTTGTTTTTCTTCCCAGGGATCAGTGGCTTGGTGCTGCTGTGTAAGGTGTGTGGAGATGTGGCGTCAGGGTTCCACTATGGAGTTCATGCTTGTGAGGGTTGCAAGGTGAGAAGGAACATAATTCATAAACTGTAGTTTCCAGGTTACACTTCTCATTTATTAGTCACCCCTAAGCAACCACCTAAAACCTCTTAGCAACCATCTACCAACACTTAAACAATCACCCTGAACCCCTTAGCAACCACCTGGAACACCTTAGCAACCATCTACAATACCGTAAAAACCATCTTGAACACCCTAGTAATCATTTACCCACACCTTAGCAACCTCCTAAAACCTCTTAGCAACCACCTGGAAAACCTTAGCAACCATCTATCAACACTTAAGCAATCACCCTGAACCCCTTAGCAACCACCTGGAATACCTTAGCAACCATCTACAATGCCGTAAAAACCACCTGGAACACGCAATTATTTACTCACACCGTAGCACCTTAGCACCTAAAACCTTTTAGCAAACATCTACTAGCCCCTGAGTAACCACCAAAAACATTCCAGCAACCATCAACCAACACCTTAGTAACCACCTTGAACACCTTAGCAATAATCTACCAACACTTAAGCAAACACCAGAAACCCTTAGCAACCAGCTGGAACACCTTAGCAATCATTTACCCACACCTTAGCAACCACCTGGAACATCTTAGCATTCATCTACAAACACCTTAGTAACCACCCAGAACATTTTAGCAACCATCAACCAACATCTTAACAACCACCTAGAACCCCTTAACAACCATCTACCAACACTTAAGCAATCACCCAGAACCCCTTAGCAACCAGCTGGAACACCTTAGCAAGCATTTACCCACACCTTAGCAACCACCAAGACCATTGTCTACAAACACCTTAATAACCACCTAGAACCCCTTAGCAACCATTTACCAACACCTTAGCATCCACCTAGAACCAGTTAATACCCATCTACCAACACCTTAGCAACCACCTAAAAGCCCTCAGTGACCACCAAGATACCCTTAGCAACCACCTGGAATTTCCAAACAACCATCTACCAACACCTTAGCAACTAGCTAGAACCCTTTACCAACCATCTGAAATACCTTACCAACCATTTACCAACATCTTATCGACCACCTGGAACACCTTAGAAACCCTCAGCAACCGCCCAGAACCCCTCTGCAACCACCTGGAACACCTCATTGACCACCTGGAACCCTTTAGCAAACATCTAACACCACCTTAGCAACCAGCCGAACACCTTTCTCCTATGGCCAAGCTAAAATCACACTCTAATATGCAAGTTCATCACTGTAGTACCCCTTAAATAAACCGTCGAAAGACGATTCGCTTCAGGAAAACCACTCTAGTTATCCCTGGTTTGTCTAAAACCCATGACCCATGTTGCATCTTTTAGGTATGATCATCTTCACCATCATCTTTTTCTAATATACTCTTCGTCGTCTTTTTAATTTGCCTCATTTAGGGATTCTTCAGAAGGAGCATCCAGCAGAACATCAAGTATAGGAACTGCCTTAAGAATGAGAACTGTCCCATCATGCGCATCAACCGGAACCGATGCCAGCAGTGTCGCTTTAAAAAGTGTCTCCTTGTTGGCATGTCCAGAGACGGTACGACTTGAGCTGTTCTTCTAATTTATGTTTATTATAAAGGTAAATGTAAATAATACAGAATTTACAGAATGTAAATAATTTCTTGCAGGGTTCCACAATTATGCGCTGCGATTAGTTTTTCCTAAGCTGAATGAATTTTCATTTTCAGTTTGTGAGGACATGAGAGAAGTAGGTTGGTAGGAAGGGAGGGTGGTAGGGTCCTGTCTTTACTATAGCTGTCTGAAGTCACCTGCTGTTTACTACACAGCAGGCAAAACCTGTTGGCACCAAAAGTATGCCAATATATAGTAGACATCAACATCCACAATCTGAGTGCTGTTCTTGGTCCTGAATTTAATCAAATCTATTAAATCTTACATACGTTCACATATTTTCAGAAGGTTGACTCTGTGATTTTCGACCCACAGCTGTACGTTTCGGACGCATCCCCAAACGGGAAAAGCAACGCATGCTACTGGAAATGCAGACTGCCATGAGCAACATGAATAACATTCAGCTCCACTCCTCCAACCCTGCTCAGCCCAGCACCCAGGCTCCTCCTTGTCCAGAAAAGCTGTCCTATGAGTCGCCACCCCCTGCCCCCCTCTCATTCTCCCCCGCATCCTCTCCTCAAAGTAGCCCATCTGAATCGGGCAATGATCCTGAGTTGCTGGGCACCATGGACACGAGCCAAAGCTCAGACTCCTGCAGTTCCACCGACAGCGGGGAGGATGATGTCATCAGCTCTGCGAGGATGACGTGTGTCACAGAGGAGACGCGGGAGATTTGGAACCATGGCAACAACATGGCCACCGAATGTCTCCAGCGCCCATCAATGTGTGATGTAAACACCAATGCAAAGCAGCTGTTCCCTGGAAATGCCAGGAAAGTGTGTCCTGCTTCGGCCACTGGGCGCTCACTCCAGAACGACAACCGAGGCTCCACGAGCTATGGTGCTCCAGGGTGGAACGGAAGCAACCGGATGCACCTGGTGAGTTTCAGACTTTTTAGTGTCAGTAACGAAACCTCCAGTAAGGCCTCCCTTCCATCAGGCTCTTACCCACATTCACCTCAGGCTGATGTAAGAACCTTTGCGACCTGTTCCAGGTCTGTCCCATGAACACGACGCCTTACGTGAATCCACTTAAATCGGGCCACACCATCTGGGAGGAGTTCTCCTTGAGCTTTACTCCAGCCGTTCGTGAGGTGGTGGAGTTCGCCAAGCGCATCCCCGGCTTCAGGGAGCTTTCGCAGAACGACCAGATCAGCCTTCTCAAAGCTGGAACTTTTGAGGTGTGTTCTAAAGGTTAACGTACACTGGAATTGATCGTCAACATACCAATGTCGTATAGTGTATTGTGTTAATACTGTGTAATGATGGTAAGACTACTTATAGAACTAGAGCAGGGGTGTCCAAACTTTTTGTAAAGAGCGCTAACTTCAGTAAAGTTAAGATGCCTGGGGGCCAATAGTTCTTTTGATATTCATTCAAGTTGTATAAAAATACACACTGCAATAAAATATTTTTTTATCATCACAATTACCTTTATTTTTCAAATTGCAGTGTAACTGAATATAAGCCACTATTCTTTTTTGTTATTATTTTTATTTTTAGCCAGAGACACAGTTACAAGTAAAAAGAACAAAACAAGTGCGTAGAATAGAACATATATATATACACGTATGTTATAGCTAACAGTGTCATAAATTAAGATAAAGGACATCTGTGTCTCTATTTTTTTTAATTAAGACAAAAATAAATAAAAAGACAAAACAGGGGCAAAGAAAGAGGGAGGAGAGGGAAAAAAATAAAAAATAGGGGGGAGGTGCTCAGTCGATAGATAGAGAAGACCGTGTTTTAGTGTACGAAAGAAAAGGGTGCCATTTATCATAAAAGTACCGAATACGGCCCAAGCCACTATTCTTTTATGATTTTACATTTACATACATTTGGTCATTTGGGAGATGCTTATATCCAAAGCGACTTACCAGTATCCCAATTGCTTGAAGTCAGAACACATGGTTGGTACCATGTGTTAAATTTGGAAGACATTCCTTACATTGATGTACATATAATACTTATATTGATGCATACTCTCATAGCACTTTTTAATATAGTGTGCAATGAGTGTACATAAACAACAGGGTCCTCCCTGTTGAAAAAGGAAATTGAAAAAGGAAATTCCAGCAATAAACATTGCTATGTTTAGAATTGTGCAGAATGTGGAGTAGCTTAATGACTGCAATTCATATCTAAACAACTGAAGCCTCAAAGTATTGGGATGCTGATGTAGTCCAGATGTAATAGGATGCAATGTACATGATGTAATCCATGTAAATTTATAACAATATTGTTTTATATAAGTTTTGTACTCCCTGTCTGATGCAGGTGCTGGTGGTACGCTTTGCGTCATTGTTCGACGCCAGGGAGCGCTCCGTGACCTTTCTGAGTGGGAAGCGGTACGGCGTGGAGGCGCTGTGCTCCATGGGTGCAGGTGACCTGCTGAACGCCATGCTGGAATTTAGCGAGAAACTGAGGGCTCTGAAGCTCAGTGAGGAGGAGATGGGGCTCTTTACAGCTGTGGTGCTGGTGTCTGCAGGTAATACATTTTTAGTCTCCCTACACTCGTTACTGTACATCTCCACTCAGCTGCCTTTTTATCAGGTTCACCTGAAGTGATAAAGCGATCTATTTTTTCTGCTGTACTTACACACAGAGGAATGTGTCCTCCACATTTAGCCCAAAGAGGTTAAGCGTGAATGATGTAATAAACCAATAAGGCACTAGGAGGTGTGGATTACTGGGAATAAATCACAGGAAAATGGGGATCTGAGTGTAACCCTGCGTGTTGCTGTTTTTGCAGACCGTTCAGGGTTGGAAAATTCCAAGTCGGTGGAGTCTCTGCAGGAGTCACTGATTCGTGCCCTGCGGAGTCTCATTGCGCTGAGCCACCCGAACGAGAGTGCCGTTTTCACCAAGCTGCTCCTGAAGCTGCCTGAGCTGCGCACTCTTAACAATCTGCACTCAGAACAACTCCTGGCCTTCAAGGTTCAACCATGAACAACCGGGACACGTTCTGCCGTATGGATCCGGTCCGTCGCCTTCGGATTCTTTGCTGTGAGTTGATGCTGATCGAGTAGACTTTTCGAGCCCATGTGTTTTCTACCTCCACAGCTGGAGGACTTGGGGCTTTTGAGAGGAGACTCAAGGTACCAGAGTCCTACAGTGGAACTGGCCTGTACTGCAATCATGAGGGTGGGGGGGTGCACCTGAATTGATTGTTGGACTTCTTTAAAAATGGTTTGTGCAATAGTGACTCGTGTTTCCTGAAAAGCGGGCGGGTCTGCTTAGGACTCGTGATGTGGGAGGTAAGTCTGATGAATGTTTTGATATCAGCCCTCGACCAGGATTCAGAGCAGGTCACGTTCTGCTCCAGGGGTTTTCGAGGTCATTTTCTTCTCTGCGCACTGTGATCATCGTCCCTTGACACTCAAACGGGTTTTGTGTGTTATTGTCACTTCCGGAGGTTTCATCAGACACACGGTGTGAGGAATCTATGGGTGGCATCTTGGTACTTTGGACACCTGAGGCAAAACCCACTTCTTCTCTTTTGTTCGGACACAGAGACAATTCAGCGACGATGAAGTTCCTGTTCAGAATTCAGCACTGATTTAATTCACGGTGAGTTGGATTGAACCAAACTTCATGCTTAGGAAGATCTGAAGTTGTTCTGCTCCACTACAGTTGCTGGGTTGACATGTTGTCTCACTTTCAGCATGGAGCAGATCCTCCGAGGCGATTAAGGTCGTGGGTCCTGAACACATTATAAAAAAATAATACAGTGTGAAATGTGTACAGAAAATCCAGAGAACCGGACTGGAACTTTATCAAGGGACTGATAGTGAAATGTCCCTCTGGTTAAAGAGATTTTAAACAATAGCTGTACACTCATCAAGCACTTTATTAAATATTCCTGTAGTACTACAAGAGTTAAATTCAACTCTGTGAATGTAAACTTAGTATCTTTGGAATTAAGGACCAAGTAACAGTTTTTAGACCAAACAACTCAATGACCTGCTGCCTTATACAGTTCCACTAGGGGTGTAACGGTACACATATTCGTCATGGGCCATTCGGTATGGGGCAGAACTAAAGTCAAGAGTTGAGCCGAGCCGAGCCGAGCCGAAATGCGAGTTGCATTTTAGCTCTACACTCCTCTAGACCTGCCAAGTGTAACCCAGTGTAGGGGCGGAGCAAAGACCGCGAGTATAAACCATACACAGATGATTTCCTCTTTCTTTTTAAAATCATCGTATGAGATGATTTTGTGTCCCTGTAAGTTACAGCAGCACTGGAGCAGCGTCTCACATATTTCCTGCCCCTCTACCTGTGCACTAATCACTATATGCCAAGCGGCTCACTTCATCCCCTCCGCTCCACCTTGTGCCATTCTCTATACAGCAAACTCGCTTCGTCCCCTCCACTCTACCTGTGCGCCAATCGCTATACGCCAAGCGGCTCACTTCATCCCCTCCACTCTAAGCGTGCGTTAATTGCTATAGAGATGACACACACCAAGCGCCTTAAATGATAGATTATTGATCCATGTTTAAGGCTTCATAAACCCTTCCCACACTCATATAAACAGTTTATTGAAACTCTTAAACAGAAGGGAATTTATCAACATAAATAGCACAAAAGGCCACAATATGGGGCAAGCTTTTGATCCAGAATGAGATAATATCTGATATTTCTACCGAACTGTAAGACGGTCCATACCCCGATGTGAACCAAACCATGACTTTTGGGTACCGTTACACCTCTAATCTCTCCGTCTAATCTAACTGCCAAACCTGATCTGCTTATCTGCTGTTGTAGCCCATCCGCATCAATGTTGAGGAGGTGCAGGTCTAAATATAGAGGTATTGCTTATACACAGATGTATATATTTCAGGTTTCTCTTTGAAATAACGGAGGTTAGGTTACATAACAGCATCTAGGTGCATATGCAAGTTCAAAGCTGAAATCAATGTATTGTACAGTAAATTGATTAGTTATAGGCAGCAATTGACTGTGTTATTGATAGTCCCTTCAGCAATTACAAGACTTCCACATGGCAACGCTCTTGACCCAGGAAACGTCTGGAAAAATATTTAGATCACAAAAACTGCTGAGTTATAGTTTTGTATTTTAGCGCCTATGTAGTGTGAATTATTGGGATCAGGTGGCTGTGTGGTATTGAAGGTAGAGTATTAAAACCTGTTACTTAAAAGATATATTTATAAAAGAATTTAAATTCTAGTGTATGTTGAGAAAGGGATTATTTAAGTAAGTATTTAGATCAGAAAAGTGTATGGATGAATGTAAATAAAGTCAAGATCTGCTTTCAAACTTGTATTGTGATCTTTTGTGTTGACATCCTGAAAGGTAACATCACGGGTAATGACCATGTACATAATTTGTTTACTAATATTTTTACTTAGGGTGGTATGGGGTGAGGGAGTTGAATGTTAAGACCTACGCAGGCATCACACAAACACATACCATACATACACTTACACCAGAGGGCAGCAACATCAACTCACCTGACTTGTATTGTGATTGTGGGTAAAAACCAGAGTTAATTAAGGAAGTAGCTCAGTGGTCAGGGTGTTGGATTATCAATCTGAAAGTTGTGGGTTCAAATCCCAAGGTCCACTGAAATGTGTGTCATTTGTAGCAAGACCCCTTACCCTTATTGCTCCAGGGGGGCTATATCAGGACCCTGTGTTCTGACTCCAACCATCAAGTTGGGATCCCTTGGATAAAAGCGTTTCCATGTTCTCCCTGTGTCCACATGGGTTTTCTTCAGGTTCTTTGGTTTCCTCCCACAGTCCAAAAACATCACTTCAAGGTTATTCATTGACTGATCTAAATTTCCCCATATATACACTGTGTGTTCAGCGATGGATTGGTGTCCTGTCCTGTCCTGGGTGTAGCTTCTCAGCACCCGAATCATTTTTCCATGGATGGGCATGGAGAACTCCCCCTTGACTCTGTAGTGAAGATAATGACCCACCACTGTGCCACCCACCACTACTAAATCCTCCGTCTGCAAAGGTTTGAATCCTGATCTGGATGGAGATTCCATGTTCTCCCCGTGTTCTCTGGTATCCTCCAACAGTCTAAAAACAGGGGTCCAAGGTAAATTGGCTGATCTAAATTCCCCTATATAGTGTGTGTGTCCAGCAATGGACTGGTTGCAGTTCTGTCCTCGGTGTATCTTCCCAGCGCCCAAATGGATGTACATGGGAACTACCTGCGACTCTATAATAGAGGATTAAATGGTCAAGATAATGACCATCCACTGTGCCGCCCCACAACCACTCATCTAAATCCACCTTCGAAAAAGGATTAAATATCCATCTGGTTGGAGTTTACATGTTCTCCTCATGTCTGTGTAGATTTTATCTGGGTTCTCAGGTTTCGTCTAAAAACATGGATGCAAGGTGAATTGGCTGCTCCAAATTGCCCCCACATAATGTGTCTATGTGAGTGTATGTGTCCAGCAATGGATTGGAGCACTGTTCTGGGGGTGTGTGCCCAGCGCCAGAATCATTTTTTTCCGTAATGGACATGAGGAACCTGCAGTCCAAAAATTGCTGTAAATTGTCCCATGTAGTGTGAGTAAGTGTGTGCCCAGCAATGGATTGTTGTCCTGCCCTGGGTGTATCTGCCCAATGCCCAAAGCACTCTCCCCTCAATGGGCAAGAGGAACCTCCCCGTGACAATAGTAGCGTGTTAAGCGGTCAAGATATTGACTGGCTACTGTGTTGACCCACCACCACTCTAAATCATCTGTCTGGAAGGTACGAATATCGATCTTTGTGGATTTTCTATGTTCTCCATGTGTCTGTGGGGGAACGCCCTGTCCTAGTTGTATCTGCCCAGTGCCTGAATCATTCTTCCCTGAATTTGCAAGGAGAACACCCTCTTTGTGACCCTAGTGGAGGATTAAGTGGTCAAAATAATGAACGGCAGCTTTGCCACTACTCAACTAAATCATTAAATTGGTTAAATCATTGAATTGCATCAAGATTTTTCTGAACTTTATGTTTAATTTTAATACACTGCAATGTGCAAATTGCAAACATTTAGCAACAGCCCGACCAAAGGTAGCATTAAAAAAAGAAGTGTTTCATGACCTTTTGTGGTTTTTAAATGTACTGAACTGAACCGAATCTGACTCTGAATACAGGTTCCCTTACACAACCCAACGTCCTTTATCGTTCAATTAAGGAAAACGTAAAAAGTTGCGATTAAACAAAACCCATTCCTAATTTAACAGAGAAGCTAGCAAAACACTAATTCCTGAAACCGTTTAAATCACATTAAAAAAGGAATCGATTCGTAAAGCGATTTAAACACAGCGAATGATTCTTCAATGTGCTTCAAGTTGCTTGTTTAATGATCACGTGATGCAGAGGCCCAAACCGCGTCGTCTCATTACAGGCCGCACGAGACTCAACGGTTAGTTATGACAGTTCATGAAAACCGACCATTAAACAAATAAAACACCACAGAAAGTGAAAATATTGGTAAGTTTTGTGGTTAAAACCTAATTTGGTCAGAGTGTGTGGAATTATCTTTATTTTGAAGTAAGAGGGTAAAATAATGGGCACTATCACTGGGCTCCATGGCGGTTATATATATATATATATATATTGGGTGTTTGTTGTTTAACAGTCAGTTTTTATTTACAGTATGTTCATAAATGATTTGTAAAACAGTTTGTTTAGTTTCAACGTATTGTCGTATTGTCATTTTTTAGTTTTAATTAACATAGTTTTTTAAATGCACGTAATTATTTATGAAGGTGTTTATGTAAAAACTAAATATTATTACCACAACTACTATTATACACACATATACAATTACATTGCACTTTATTGGGTTCATCATCACTTCCTGTTTCCCTGAGGTATAAATATGGTGTTACACAAAAGCCTGTTTCTCTTACTTACTTTTAAGCTGTCTACTTAAACCACCAGAATGTGCCCATGACCCACCATTTGAAAATGCTACTATTATAATGCTGCTATACTATTATAAAACTTATTGCAGCAAGTAAAAACTAAAATTTTAATTATGTCCATTCTCTTCACTCCTTAGAAAGGGCACAGCATCATCTCTGTCAGTTCGCTCTCGTGTTTTGGTCATTGCCACCATCTGTAAACTGTATGACATGGTCTCACAATTGTCCTGTAAACCTCCCCCTTTTAACTCTATAACAGATACCTTCTCTAACTCTCCCTGTCCCTGAGTGCGCAGTAGCTTTTGGCCTGTGCAGTACTTCGTCACCATCATCTCGTTCTTGTCCATTCATTACCCACAATCTTCAACATATCTCATAATGAGGTGAAAGGTCATGCAGTAGTGCCGAGTGGAAGAGTAGTAGTAGTATCGTTGTCAGCACTAAATTGTATTATTATATCATATTTGTGGTATTTTAGTGCATAAGTCTCGAAAAACACAATATATACATCAGCCTAAAATATACAATTCCACTCAACTAATTAAGGAAACAAATGATCAGGTTTTCCAAACATGCTTAAGAAAATGCCTAAACTCAGCACCTCTCCCCAACGAATTAAGGTCATATTTCAAATTACTGCTGTATCTTATAACTGGTTATAAAACATTTTATTTAATCCTACAGATCTCCTGCACTTCTGCTGATTGTCAAGATGTTAGAGTTGGACACCGCTACAACCACCAGACAACCGCTGACATTAACAGTAAGCTTTAAAGTTTTTACTTTTGGTCAGTTTGAGTAGATCAGGGTTAAGCAGCTTCGGCAAGCTGAAATGGGCAGCTCAGATTTATATTTCTGAAGGTTTCACCCCACAACCAGCAGCATAATAATCTAGTCATGTACTTCCTAAAATGACCAGTAGAGGGCTTTTGCTTTAAAACTTATAGTAATTTGAATCTTTTTTATTTTTATTAATAATATAGTAAAAAAATCCAATTATACAGAAGTGTAAAATAATTTGATCTCAATAATAAATAAAACAATTTTCATCACCTTATTAAGAGTTTATTCAGCTGATTTTGGTGGATCGACTATATATATATATATATATATATATATATAATATATATATATATATATTTATTTATTTTT
>JAOUQT010012592.1:0-12118 GCA_025769995.1 Xyliphius kryptos | reverse complement strand
TTCATGTTTTTGGAATGTGGGAGGAAACCGGAGAACCCAGAGGAAACCCACACAGACACGGGGAGAACATGCAAACTGAGAGGCGAATGTGCTAACCACTAAGCCACCATGCCACCCTTATACTATCCACTTGTACAATAGTTTCTGTATAAAAAAAAGTGTATCAATTACCAGCTCTGCAAATTTACCTGTCTGTTCATAAAGCTATTAGTGACACCAATTATGTAGAACTACAAAACTCATTATTATGTTGTGTGAAACTGGGCAGTCATAGGCATGGGGTTTGCCTTGCCACCTTAAAGTCCCTGGTTCGATTCCTGGTCCCAATAAGGGCTCTAAGGCTGAAGTGTCCAGGAGCAAGGCACCCAACCCAAACTGCTACCTGGGAGCTGTAATACACGGCTGCCCACCACTCCAGGATCATGTGCCCACTTCCCCAGTGTGTTTATTTGCGTGTGTTTTACTGCACGGATGGGTTCCTCTGTGTGTAAGTACAGTATGCAAACAAATAGATCACTAAAAAACTGCTAAAGTGGACAAAAGTCAGTATGCATACTATATAATTTTAGGTGTATACATACACTTGATGAGTTCAATGTGGAAGAACTTGATTATTCCACAGAGCCTCTGCCCCAACCCTATTAAACACCTTCAGGATGAACTACAACAGAGTGTGTAAGGTGTTCTCACCCCAAATCTGCATCTGACCTCACAAATGCTCTTCTAATTACATGGACAAAAACTCAGACCGTTGCAAAGGAGGACCAACTCAGAAAGGTGTGTCTTAAAAACTCCAAAAGAGTGAATATGAGGGTGTTCCAATCCTGTTCACAAAATGTAAGTATGGAAACTGAATCAGCCAATGACTGATTGGTTATGCTGTACGTCAGCTGGTTTCTCAGTCACTTGTGTTGTTCTCCAACTTAAATTCACTTTGGATAAAGGCGTCGGCTAAATGACTGAATGCAAATGTAAAATAGTGTCATTAAAATGTGAAAGCACTTTGATATGGACACCTGCATGTAATTGCAGTCACCTTAAAAACTGCAGAACAGCAAGAGTTATTTACCTTCCCTTTGCATTGCAAGGGATGTGTCAAGTGTTTTCTCTAAAGCAATACAGGCAGTAAATAGGAGAAAACAAACCGCATAACCACATAAACAATGCAACCTTTCAGCACGAGGGCAGGGCCAGGATTAAAGCTTTACCAGACAGCAAGGGGAACTATTTTCTTAGGACTATTCACTCAGAATCACAAGATGTCCCAATGTAAATCCCATAATGCCTATAAGCACAAGTTTCTAAACGATACATTGCATATTCACCACCTTTTCAAATTGCATAAAACGCTATAGTCCTTTTGTTAACGTCAAAAGTATTTATGTGGTTTTACTGAGGTCTAAAGAGTCCGATTCAGAAGCACAGTCATGCTGCATCAGTAAAGGACCTTCCCTAAATGCATGATAATGTGCTTGATGTTCCACACCTGAGGCAATGGAACTCAATCAGTTTCATGGTCACAAGAACCTGGGCATGCAGACACGCGTCTACAAACATCTGTGAAGGAATGGATCACTTTTGGGAAATGGTGCAAGGGATAGCACATCCGCCAATCAGTGTTGGGAATATTATTTGATTAGGGTACCAATTGGGGCTCCAAACAGAATCTACAAAATAAAATTCACAGTTGTTGACGTGCAACTCTTAGCATGTCTTACAGCAGGGGTATCCACACATTTCTGGCCCAAGATCTACATTTTCCAAAAGTCTTCGTGCTCGACCAGGATTCTTTTTTTTTTTTTTTTTTTCAAAGCTTTACTGTTTAACCCTTTTTACATACGTCATGTTGATATTTTTAGCAATACAACGCAATCAACTGAAAAATCACTATTTGCACTGAATGATGTCAGCCAGGTGGGAGTAGTCTGAACAGTAGCTGCTGATGCCAATTCTCAAACAGGCTTCCTAATGATCATTAGTGAGTGTGGAACAATATCTGGACTTTTTTTAATTTCATGTGGGTGAAAGTTTGATTCAGAAAAGTAGGTTGGTCCAAAAATGCTGTCAAACATGCCATATTTTCTTATGTTTGGAAGAAAATGTGCCACATAAACTTTGCCTATAAATTAATGTACAAGTATTTGTATATTAATTGCTGTTTGACAAATATAAAACATATACATTCTTTAATCTTACACTTATAATAATTAAACGTAAACATAGATTTTACTTACAAGCAATGCTTTCCAACAAGTAACAACAGGAGGGAATAACAACAAGCATGCAGGTAAATTTCCAACTCTATTCTGAAGACACTGAGACAAAATTAACCAATAAAAACTCACTGCCAGTTTTATCAAATGATAAATAAATACAAATCAACAGCAGGGGGAGGTAAAGTATCATAAACCGGTGGAAGTCTTTACAGAACATTGACACGGCAATCTACCAACAAGTACTGTGCGATTGACCGGGCAATTGCGATTGACCTATCGGGTAGCCTCCTTACAGCATAGCTTTATGTTAACCGCCCTGCGTCTTTCCTCCACTCTACCCGTGCGCCAATCGCTAGCCGCCAAACGCATCCCTCCATACCCTCCACTGTACCCGTGCAGCAGTCACTATAGAGATGACGCCCCAAGCAACTATTATTTACACATAAAATAAGTAATCAAAATAAAAATAAAGTATATAAAACGACACAAGTATTTAAATGCAACATTGTGTCAAAATCGGTGAAGAATTCATTTAAAGAAAACATTACCTTTTTATTTATTATAGATTGATACATTTATTTATTTTTTTAAACGAGGACGCCTCTAAAAATGAACCAGACATGGTATCCGTCAGACCCCTTAAGGTTATCAAGCGTTTTCCGAGTGAGTCGAGGGCTCGTCTACTGTCTGTTACGAGTTTATCAATTCCATTAGTGCCCACATGCCCTCCCTTTCAGCTGGAGGACGGCTTGTGCACATTGTTAGGGGAACAAAAACAAAAGCTCGGGCTCAGCATTTGCCTTTGTTGCTGAACACTTACATGGAGCAGTGCTATTTCAATAGTGCAGCTGGAGCTTATTTAGCGATGGGAATGGATTGCTCATGTGGTTAGCTCTAGTATTCGCAATCCAAAAATTACAATGACAAACAATATGGCAGCCATGGCACGATAAGCTTTTAGCTCAGAGTTCTGGGTTTCCTGCTCACCATTATAACTGATGACCTTGCACTTAAGTACTGCTCTAAGAAATTCATCTGAAACAACACAGTGATGCAAAACATTCGGTAGTTGATTAAAGACTAAATAACGTTTACGTCTTGCTAGAAAGGCAAACCTGATGGTATATGGTGTACAATACGACAAATCAAGGGAAACCATGCAGCTGCAAATGCTTTCGCCTTGTAGCACTATATACAATCAGCAAATCAGATGCAATCTGCCTTCCATATACGACACTGAAGGGCTTTGTGTCCATGAATTAAAGTCAGCTGTTGCCACTTTGACATATTTGCAACTGCACAATCATATGAATAATTTATTGTAAGAGATGACAGTAAGTAATTGTTTAGACATTCTTCAAACAGTAAACTGTGTGTAACATACTGTAGCAGGATTTCAGTCATCTCTGTTTACTAGTTCAAGCTGAGCTGATAAAACCATGTCATGAGTATTAGAGACTGGAACTAAAAGTAAATCAAGCATCATGTGCTTCCACAACAGAGTCCAAAGCTCTTTTCTACCTCAAGCCACTTTGATGTCTTAATGCCCGTGGCTGGTCCAACAGGCCTTTTCTAAAATCATCAGGATTATGTTCAGTGGTAAATAAAGATTTATGACACAATCCATGACTGTTTTTCCTTTAATTCGGGAGATTTATCGATCTATAGGCATCACTAATACTACTAATCTGTTACAAAGAGTTCAAACTGCCCCCTTCATTTCATTCACGATTTTATTCTTGCAAAAATAGATTGAAGGAACTATAAAGAAGAAAGATCACTAAGGCAGAAATGAAAAAAATGCCAGTGGCCTGGTTATTTGTGACAAATACACTAAATATGGCACTAATGCACGCATGGACATGAAATATTGTGAATAAATTATGGGAAAAGGGGTGTTAGGCCCGATGCAAAGTGGCGTAAAGTTACACCCCTGTAATTTATTTACAATAATACACAACCTCGAGTGCCCTACTGCTTTTATAAAATGGTTACAAACACCCTGAAACAAAACAAGGTTTGATATATTAAATCGTTATCGAACTGTAAACGTAATTGGTCTTTAAAGTGAACATTGATCGCCGAGTAACAGGATACCCGTTTCTCTAACAATCCAAAAATGTCCTCTAGTGGCCAAATTATAGAACATATAAACAACAGCTATAACAGAGTTAGTGCTCATTAAGAGTCGATTCACCGTTCATATTATTCTGTATTTTCTTTAATGGTACATGATTTAAAAGAATGTATCGTATATCAGGCATTGATACGAAAGAGAAGCGGTCAGAGGTGTGTGTTATTTGTAAGTAATGTCACCGTCGGACAAACGCATTGTTCATAAAAGAAACCATTAGGCATACTAGGTCAGTCTGATAGAAGAGCTATGATAACTGATATTCACTGTAACCATACATTGGTTTAAGCAAAGTATTATGTACATGAAGGTCATAACATTATAGTATATCGCCGATAAGTTAAGTACAATATTTTGGAAAAAACTACTGGGACATATGGCTATTAAACTGGAATGTTTCGTTTATTTCTATAATGTTATGTCAATTTGCAGACATCTTTATTCAACGTGACCGGCTTCCCAACTTGATGGCTGTGGTAAGAACAAAGGGTTAGCGACCAATTTACCAACTTTAATGGAATCTGGGATGGGACCCCTTACCTTCATATTAATAGCCCAACATCCTTACCACTGAGCTACCATGGCCTCAGGTGTGTAAGTCAACACACCCAAGCACCCATCCATGCATTTTGGACAAATGATTGTCTCTAACTCTGTAAGAACATCTTGGGGGATTATATTAAAGCAATAGAGCACAAGAGGGCGTGCAATATTGTAAATAAATGACTGTAAAGAGTAATAATGGCACTCTGCAAAGGTTGCAACAGGCTTAGTGCTCATCGGGAATCGACTTGCTGTTAATATAAATCTGTATTTTTTAAATTATGGTACATGACTTAAAATAATTGTTTTTAACACATTGATACAAATGTGAATCAGTTAGAGAGGTGTGAATTATTGTCAATAATGTCAAAGCTGGACAAACGGCTCAGCCAATTTGATGTAAGGACCAGAAATACCAGTTTTATGATCCCTTTATTATCTTCCACTTAATCCTCCACCAGGGTTGCAGTGGGGTTTCAGGCGCTGGGCAAATACCACCAGGACAGGGCGCCAATCTATCACTGGGCAAGTTTTATAGTATGTAGAATATCTGGAATCCACATTGCATACAGGAAAACACCTTGATTCTAGTGCAGAAGAGCTTTGGAAATAGGAGTTGAATTAACATCTGGCAGAACATAAACCACACTGCACGAAATCTCAAACCGCATCTGTTAAATGATGTTGATTATACAATTCAAAGAGAGGCTCTTTTAAAACAGATAACCCCAGCTTTGTAACCGCCCAAAAGCTGAATGAGCAAAAGACAACACTTCTGCACATCCTAAAGGCCTCTGCATTAATCCAGACTATACCCACACATGTGCCAGACTGCAAGACAGACGTTGGCGGCATTCCATGCCCGAATGCTGCAGTTCCAACGCTCTAATGCAACAGGATGTTGAGCAGAAGGTGAAGCCTGGCAGGATTGGCTGTGGGTGCCTTATCTTCCTCATGGGGGCAGATGTAGCCAGCTGTGCCCAGCGGCGATAGCAATCAGGGGCGTGCCTCCTGTTGAGACTCGCTCCACTGGGCTGGAGAGAGATGAAGAAGGAAAAGGGGAGGAAGGAAAGGCAGAGAGGAGGCATGTGGTACGCAGGAACAAAGCTCTGCGGGTCCAGGTGCATTTCCTCTGCTGACACACGTGCAGATGCCTAAACTGGTCCGGTGAGGTCAGCAACACTTAAAAAAAAGCTTACACTAATCGGGTAAGGTTAGTCATTCCGAAATTTATTTTCATAAAATGGACCGGTCTTAAGGTTTCTGGCTTAATCCTCATTCTGAGAACTTGGGCAGATAATGAAAAGAGAAGAAGAAGAAAAAAAAACACAGATCAGAGGTTAGAAGTCAAGAGACAAAGTGAGCAGATGACTCACGAGTCGTTTACGCCATAGTGGAACGAGCCAGGAGTGTGAGGTATTTAACAAGACGACCTCACAGAAGCTACTTTATTAAAGCTCTCTCTAAAATGTCAGTGAAATCCTCAACATTCCAAAGGTTCAGAACTGACGGAATGTCATGCATTTTACAACTAAAGATGAGGAAAACTTGAATCTCATATTTTTTGATTCTCTAATGTAGCTGAATTAATAAACCAATAATGCACGAGAGCCTTCACTTTTATTTTTAAACTGTCAACTAGTTTTATCAAGTGAACCAATTATTCCATTTAATCCCATACTAGGGTCGCAGTGGGGTTCCATATGCCCAACCAGGGTAAAACGTTTCAGGTGCTGGCTACACACAGACTCCCATACACTATTAGTTCTCAACAAAAACAAGCTTGAGGACAAGACAGACACACCCTGGAGAGATGTTTTAGGCACTGGTTGCAAGATAAGACCAGAGTAGAGGGCACTTTATAAACCACCATTAATTAACTAAGCGGGTGGGGGACTTGCAGTGGAGGATTCTTCATGGTTTTATTGCGGTGAATGCTTTTATTTCTGTTTTAAATCTAGTTATAAATGACCAGTGTCCTTTTTGCCACCAGTGGATTATTTAATTCTTTATTTTTGTTAATAGTTTTATTTTGCCACCCATTGTAATTTAGTCTTGGGTAAAATAAAGCCCTGTTAAAAGTCAAACACAAACACACTCTCTTTCGCTCGATCACACACTACATAGTGATAAAAAAAGTGCAGCCTCCTTTTAGGAATCCATGTTTTTGGATTATGGGAGGGAACCGGAGAACCCAGAGGAATCTGGCACGGAGACATGGAAACGCCGAATTCGAACCTGGGTCCCCAGCGCTGACAGTCGAAGGTGCTAACCACTAAGCCACCAAAAACAAACAAACATACACCAACAACAAAGTCATAATATTTGAAATATTACACTGTTATTATGAATACAAATAACAGCACGTTTTGCAGAATGTTCTAAAAGAAATCAAAACAATTTAAAAAAGTTAATTAGTCTTGTTTTTTGTTGATGTTAAAAAGTTGCCAAAACATCGTGCACAGCATACCGACTGACAGCCAGACTGATAATAGACAAGTCGGCTCAAATCACAAGAATCCCACTAGGTAATATTTTTAATGAAGTCTTCACTTTATTCACTATTCCCAGAACACATGGGGATTGGCAGAAGTACAAAATCCAGAGTTTTATCCAAAAGCTAAATAAACCACACTTTACATTTAACACTATGATTCCGGCTCGTCTTTTAAACTGCAAACACCAAACTTTATCATCTATGAGTGTCACCTTTGATTTTAGTCATCTTTCTTCTGTGTTAACCTGTAAACAATGTTGCAGGCTTCAGCTGCCCTTTAAAAAATGTTTAAATAATAGAACCCTCAGTCTTGAAGTTCAACCAAAGAAGTAATGAACAGATATGCGGCCCAAATACATGATTATTGCTTGCAGAGGGGCGCAGAAGTTACCGCCTAACAGCAAGAAGGTACCAGGTTTGAGTCTTGGTTTTCCATCCCCATCAAAAGGGGAACACTCGAAGCAGGGCGCCAATTCATCGCTGGGCACACACACTATACGGGACAATTGAGAGACCAGTTCACCTTAAATCCATGTTTTTAAACAGGAGAATGGAGAACGTGGAAGAAACCCACACGAACACAGGGAGAACACGAAAACTTCACCCACAATGGGATTCAAACCTGTATCCCCAGTGCTGAGAAGCGGACATGCTAACCACTAAGCCACTGTGCTGCCCCGTTATTTTATCACATCATTTTATTATTATTAGCACTACTATTTGTGGCCCGGTGCATTTTTGGGATTTTCACTCTCCTTCCACCACTGCATTTAGCAAAGCTGCTGTAATTAGATGTCACAGTGTTTGGCTGATAGACAAGACAATGCCCAATAGACTGTGTTCGTTGGGAATGTTCAAAAGGATTGCAATTCCAAGAAACAGTATGGAATCCCTACAGCCAATCAATGCACAGAGCCCATAATAAATATGATAAAAGCGAGAGTCTGGTATCTGTACACGTTGCACTCTTTGGATCATAAGACCTTCCATTCAATCAGTTGATGTGCTATGCTAGGTAGTTAGGCAGCAAACTAATTAAATACTTTAGAAGTCCACTTTTTACTTATTTTGTATGTTTTTTAAACCACATAAGACTTCTAAATGTTTCTCCCTACTCTTGTATTTACTGATTTTTTGTAGTATTATTCCCATTTGTAAAAACTATTTTATCGTGTGTCCATGTGTACGACTATTCTTGCTCCTTCAAAAAAAAACTATTCCCTAGAGCAAGATTGAGTAGAGTAGAGTAATTGTTTTATGTCCTCCCTGTGCCTGAGTGTGTTTTCTCCATGTACTCCAGTTTTCTGCCACATGCTGACGAGTAAACTGAAGATACTTACTACTAACTGATACTCTAACTGTATAACTTGTATACAGTTGAGGAACGACATGGTAATGTACCTCATAAAAAAATTTTCCCCATAAAACGATGATCTAAATCAATGTAAACTGGACCACAGAGTAGCCAAATGTCAGATGTGACTAAATTGATAGAACACACACACACAACATGCATAGCTGTAAATAAATCCCTCATTCGTGTTAAGACTATTTTTCACAGGGTATAAACATCAATAGTGACCTAAAGCACACTCGCATTTGTGAACAACTCCACCAAAGAAAATTCCAACCCAACGTTCAGCACTTCCTTTAAAGCCCCACCCAAAAACATCAATTCAAACAAGATGGAAATGGCATCTCCTTATGTGTTTCCTGATGACAACTTTACCCCAAATTCGGACTTCACAATGGTACAGGGTGAACCTGCAGCACTGCTCAGAAACTCTTACTCATATTATGTGATCTGTTTATGAGTCTGATGGCATGCTGTGCAAAGTTGAGTGGAGGGTCTTTGTGTCTGTGAAATTATAGCGGTGAGTAATTTAAACCAAAACATTAAGATGGATATATTATGGCCTGTCACACAAAAGATGATTTAAGAGCGTTTCCATCGTTTTATAAAAACTGAGGCATGTTAATGAGGTGTGAATAGATTTTCTTTTAACATAAGCCAATCCCCTTGGAACTGCTTTTTCATTTACAATTCTAATCCTTTGGAGCCTGAAGGTACTTTGGGCCAATTTTAATATCTTTGATTTTGCCTTATTTAATATATATTACATCATTTTGCAGACTCTTTAATCCAAAGTGACTTGCAAGTATCCCATCTTGACGGTCTGGGTCAGAGCACAGGGTCGACCATACAGCTCCCCTGGAGCAATGAGGGTTAAGGTCCTTGCCCAAGGGCCCACATTGGTAACTTAATATGGATTTGGGATTTAATCCCCTAACCTTCAGATTGAGAGGCCTAACCACGGAGCTACCACACCCACACAGCGCATTAAACTACAGCTATTGTGGTAACATTTGCTCACTTCCTTCCCCATGTCATGTCTTTTTCCTTCACATCTCTGCTTCTTTCGTCGTCTACGTATGTTATTATATTTAAGTTGTTAAACAGAATTTCAAAACGTTTTGCCCGGTTTCTCTAAATATAAAATCAACAACCATGTTCAAAATAAAAATAATAAATGTGACTTCATACTAATCCCATCATGCTGTTGATCCAGAACAAAGGTAATCAAAAGACACTCTGCTTTTATGCTGTAACATCATGAATCAGACCCACTCTGATAGTACAGATGCGATCAGAGACTCCAGAGAACTACACTAAACCAAAGGATGGCTGTTTCAGCGATGCTTCAAATATCGTGAAAATAATAAGTGTTAAAAGTGTTTAAGCTCTAAAAAAATCCCACACTTTGAATTCTTATTTTGTCCAACATACACTAATAGCTTGTGATGACAACTCTCAGCCTCCAAATGGAGTTTATGGATCATTGTAAATTAAATTAATCAAACAGTAACGACGCTTCCATCCATCGACTTTGGATCGGTTGAGCAAGCAGCTTGACAAATACTGTCTCTAATCTGAACAGACAAAAGCAACGGGACACCTGCAAATGACACATGTGATTTTATTCTAATGATTATAAAAACATACTCTTCTTGAAAGTCTTTCTACAAAAACATGGAGCATTACTGGGTGTTGGTAGCTCAGTGGTTAGGATGCTGGGCTAGCAATCTAAGGATTGTGGGTTCAAATCCCAAATCCACTGACGTTACCAATGTGGATCCCTGAGCAAGACCCTTAACCTTCATGGCTCCAGGGCATTGTGTGAAACCCTGTGTTCTGACCCCAACTATTAAGTGGGATACCTGGAAGTCGCTTTGAATAAAAGCGTCTGCTAAAAGACCAAATGTAATGTTCTGTGTGATTTCAACCAGAAGAGCATTTGGTCAGACACTGAAGTTGAACTAGAGGCCAATCTCTGTTGTAGTTCATCCCATAGTTGTTTAAAGGGGCAAAGGTCAGGGCTTTGTGCTAGCCAGGTGAGTTCTTCCACACCAGCTGACCCCACCATGTCTTTATGAACCTCCAAACAGCGGCCACAAAGTTAAAAGCATCTAATGTCCAAAATACATGGCAGGGTGCTTGAGTTATTACAGCTGTGGGAATGAGGTGGAATCTAAAACCTGATTTGGAGATGTGTGTCTCTCTACCGCATCTTTAATATTATTTGCCCCCATCGGAATAACGGCTTGGTGTCAAGTGACTGCATTTAGACTGTGCGTGTAGAAACTGTATAATTGAATAAAAAAAACACATTCAACTTTTCCAATATCCCACTTTCAACAAACAGTATTTGTAAATCTCAAGTCTACTGAACATTTTTGTTCCAAACTGTTGTCGGTCACAACCACACAACGTGGTGACTCAGAAGCAGACCAAAGGTCTAAAAATCAAAGGATTAACTTTTATATATAGTAGAGTAACTAAACAACTAATAACCTAATCTGTGCTACACCTGTAGTGTTTTTTTAACATTTAATTATTTGAATAAATCCTAACATATCTCTAATGTTCTGTTCTACTGCAGCACGTACAGTTTTATTCACCTGAGCTGTAATGCATATTCCATCTCTCTAGAGACATGCGTCTAGACACCTCGAACCTTTAACATGCACGGTATGTATTGTGGAGGCCAAAATATGCACAAGCTCCTGGACGACTGCTGGTTACAGCTCTGTATGCTGTACATACTCAGCAAACGAGTTGGACCGGAAAGATTGTATAACAAAAGTTTCTATCACTTCCATCCCGCTACTGAACAAATATATATGTACTGATGTGTGAGGGGTCATGCCGTGATGTGAACAAATCCACGATGGTGCGGTTACAATAAAATGGTCATTTTGCCTATCCCAGCACTACTTTAAGATAAACATCTCAGGGCAGAAACACAGCCAAGCATATACAGTAATAGCCAAAGGTTTGGACACGCCCTCTTCATTCTCCATTGTCACTATATAGATGGATTTTGTAGTTTTGCAGTTACAGACTACAGTACAAATATGAAAAATGTAAATTGATGAATCTATTATACAGCCGGCGATTCGATGCATTGACATGTCCGCAAGAGATTAATGTGTTTATATTGCCACCATTTTATCCCCCCCACTCCGACATACACACCACCCTCTCCAAAGCTGCGGGTGGTCCTATCTTATTATTGTCTTCCAACTTCCTCTATATTACACAAAAGGAAGAAAAAAAAGTAAATCGTTAAATACCAAGTATGGAATCGTGTTTAATTTCATATTTAAATGTTGAGTTCAGTAGCGAACAAAAGATTTCCTTGTTTGTAAATGTTTCACTGGTGCAAA
>JAOUQT010012579.1:0-12119 GCA_025769995.1 Xyliphius kryptos | reverse complement strand
GACAGGGCGCCAATCCATCGCTGGGCACACACTCACTCACACATCCAAACACACACTATACAGGGCAATTTTATTTACCTGGAATCCATGTTTTTGGACTGTGGAAGGAAACAGAAGAACCCGGAGGAAACCCACGCAGAAAGAGGAGAACATGGAAACTCCACCCAGATCGGGACGCGAACCGGGAACCCCCAGCGCTAAGAGGCGAACAGGCTAACCACTAAGTCACCGTGCCCCCCGATTTCCGGATATTAATAAATTAAAGCATTTAAGGGTTTTTATGTTTAAAACTTACATTATTCATACTTTTTTTTTTAACAATTATTATTATTATTATTATTGCATTACTTTGCTCTTAACTAATATTTTATGACGGTTGTTTACTGAACCTGATGGGGTGGGATGGAACTGGGTGGAGGCCCCCACTCTGTGACAGTTTATTCAATGCGTTGCTGGTTTGGCTTCAAAGTGCTGTGAGTACTGACACATGCAGCATCCTGGGAGGGAGCAGACACCATCAAGCTCATTACTATTCTACCTCAAATGCCTTTTGTTTGATCTGTGCAAGCCTGGGGAAAGAGCGAGGAGTGGTCCCAGGAGAAAGTGGGGGTGGGTGGTTTGTTGTGATTTGATTTATCTTGCTGGACCATTACTGTGATCGCTTCACCACCAGACGGGGCAATCAGAGAGGCACATGCTTGAGATTATGCCAGATTATTCTAATTCTGGTTTGTAACAAAAAAAAAAAAGAAGAAAAACAACCCCCAAATATTCTATGCATTTTAAAACGGCTTTCAGAAGGTTTTATTATTGATTTAGGCATTTATTCATTTTTTATGTTGCTTCAGGTTATAATAATTTTTTTTAGGTTGCACAGTGTGATTTTACAAGTCAGTTCAAGTTGAGAAAAGCCGCAGTTTTTTTATTCCGGTTTATTTTCTTAAATCTGCCTTTAAATTGGGAGCAACGTTATGAAACAATGGGTCATTAAAGTGGGCAGAGACTCCACCCCCATCCCAAAGGTACATCAATCACAGCTGTCAAATATCCACTCACATTACAAAGGCACAGCGACAGCGTTGCACTTGATACACAGGGATCTGCACCATGCAACAAAGAGAAGTCTACTGAATTAAAAAAAAAACACTAAGAAAAAAAAACAATGGAATGCCAAATGAATTTAAAGCTAGATTAGCAACATCTGGTAGCCGTGCACCTTTATGCACAACGCATTTAACAAACAGGTGCACAGCAACATCGTGTTTAAATTCACACAGCATGGTATTCAACAGGGGTCTTAATGATAAAGTTACAGAGAAAGGTTTTTATTAAGAGCTCTGATTGAAATTCAGAAGCTGGACTGAGCAGCATTTGAGACTGATGACATTTAAAAACACAATACACCCATTTATCATTTTCTTTATGTATCAATAAATAAAAAAGGCTTAACACCTCCCCACCCACAATGCAATGAACAACAAAATGTGTTTCTGATGTGATGCTTTATAAAATGTAGAATTCGGGTGTTTTATTGCATCCCATTGGCACAGATCTCATAAAACCAGGCATCTAGCCATGCATTTTGGAGAACTGTGTACCCATCTGTTGTGGAAACAATTTGGGGAAGGCCATGCACGATACAATGCTGCCTCACACAACATTTCTTTTTCGACAAGCATGCATGCATAGCTGGATGGGAAACACCTGGAAGACGCGCGCTTTTACGCACGGCTGCGCATTTAACACACAAGTGTCCAGCAACACCGCGAGCGTTTAAATCCCCGCCGCGTGCACTCTGCGTGGTACTTCACGTGGCTCTTAATGATAAAGTTACAGAGAAATTTGCACAGAGGGAATTTTTGGGGTGAGTGTTCACTATGAAGAGTCTGCGTCTGATTGCCTGAATGTGAGGACAAGACAGGTGAGCTACTGACCTGCTGCCATTTGGAAGCGTGCTCCTTCGGCGTGTCCGTCACGGCCAGCGCGTCCAGCACGAGCCTCTCCTGTCTGTCCCGCGCGCTCTCCAGTCTCCACAGGCAGGACACGGTGGCCTCCAGCAGCTCCTTATTGCGCCCTCCTCCGCCGAGCATGTGGCGAGAAGCCCCGCGGTGCATCAGGGATCCACTGCGACTCCCCCCCCCCAAAAAAAATAAAACAACAATCAGATCTGGGTCTCCGCGTGCTCTTCCTTCCGTTCCATCCAGCGAGCCGCGCGCTGGTTATGTGCGTCACCGCCAGCCAGCCAACGCGCGCGCTCTCCTCGCTCCAGTTTTCAAAATGAAGCTCGTTCCTTCCTTCAGCTGAGCAGGAGGTCCTCACTCCACCACGTGAGATCCGAATGCGCCTCCGTCAGCTCCTGCCGGAGCCCCACACTGAGCCCGCTGTCGACGGATTCTTCATATTCATGCCACCTCCTTTCCTATTGGATGAAGGCTGCCACTCAGCTCATAAATATTCAGTCCAACTAGCCAGCGTTCAACATCTGTTTGTTTGCCCAGATTCACAAACGGGATTTTTCTTTGGTTCTGAAAGCTCACAATGCACAATAAAGCCAAAAATCGGAGACCACCAATAATTCTGCTTGTATTTTGCATATTTCACACAAACACATAATAAAAGCGGCATCATATTAAATATTCTTTCATTATCTTCCACCTAATCCTCTACAAGGGTCGTGGGGAGACCCCCCATGCCCATCCAGTATTGAAGGTTTCGGGTGCTGGGCAGATACACCCAGGACAGGGCGCCAATCCATCACACTCACTCAGAGCCACACACACATATACACACTATACAGGGTAATTTAGAGCATTCAATTTATCTGGAATCCATGTTTTTTGGAATGTGGGAGGAAACCGTAGAACCCGGAGGAAACCCATGCTGACACGGGGAGGACATGGAAACTCCACCCGGATAGGGATTCAAATTGGGAACCCCCAGTGCCGAGAGGCGAACGTGCCAACTAATAAGCCACCCACATTTTAGGTTTTGTATTATAAGTATTATTTCAACACATAAAATAGTAGCGGTCCAGAAAGTAAGTACCTTAAATTTTTAAAATATTTTCTATAGTATCAAGTAATAATCATAAAAATCTATTTTAATATGAATTCAATCTTATTTTATTTCCTTGGAGTATTTTGTTCTTTTCCTAGAACAGATTTAAACAATTACAACGAAGATAAGCCATTTGATGAAGTGTGATTACGTATATTAAATGAACAATAGTATTGGGACACCTATACATTCAGTCCACAGAGGTTTCAATCATTCTTAATTCTGCCTCTTTGCAGCTGTAACAGCTTCCGCTCTCCTGGAAAGTGGTGATGAATCCTGTGATAATTTCCAGAATGATGTCTCACAGCCTAACGTGACGAAAATCTGACACTGACGCACATTCACAAAGAAAGAAAAAGAAAAAAACACAGGCCATCGTTATTCCTCCAGTGTTTTCTTTTTATTGAACCTCCTAAATCACATAGATCAGAAAGCCACTCATTTCTATCAGGCAAAGTTTATAGTTTAAGGTCGAGAGGAGACGGGCGCACAGCGCTGTCTCGCTTCCCACATCAGTGTACACTGCAAATATATACTATACTATATATACATACAGTGCATATGTACTTAATAAAAATCTAGTCGCCTGCTCTAGAGATCAAAACAGCTCTAGAAAGACATGAAAAATAAAGAAATGTGCATAAAGACCCTCTGCTTGCTACAAGGGTTAAATGATGGGATGCTTTAGCTCAAAGTAAAAAAAAATCCTAAATCAAATAAGGAAATGCGTTACAAGGATTCAGATGCAATCACTATGACAAGAAACTGTCAATCATGCCACTAAAGCACAGAAGTATAGAGGCAGTGGTGTCGAGAGGTCGTGTTACGATGGACACTCGGTTTGTACAACACTTACGCACTGATTAAGAGAACACACACTACAGTGCTTCATTTACACAAGAGTTAACAGAGTCATTCAGATGCAAATTACAAACTCTGTGGAAAATGGTCAGATACACCAGCAGGGGGGGTGATTAGTAGAAAATAAATAAATATATAAGAAAAAAAAGATACATTAGATTGAGGAAGAATACCTAAGGAGGGACTGAGGATGTTGTGAGTGGAAAAAAAATCCCAGATCATCAGGAATATTACAATTTTTGATCCATCCTTTAACAAAATCGACGCCGTTAACGGCTGTAACGCAAAGCAGAAGTTAACGAGACGGTACGAACAACTTAAATCTGTCATTTTTGATGCGTATTAGTTTGTGAAACCTAAATGGGTCACTTTAAACCAATCACCTGAAAGATACGCAGTACTGACCGTCACGTCAGGATCAGTGTAAATAGGCAGCAGGTTGTCGACATTCAAGTCAAATGACGTCTGGATTGTTTACAGTAAATGCCATACGGTTTCAATCAGCATTTCAACCAGATAGAACAACAAACCGCAGCTGAAAGGACATCAGAACCTCATTGAATTAAAGAACCAAAAAAGTTCCTCGAGCTACATTTAAGCAAAGCACACTATTCATTTATTGATGTAAATATATAACCAGGAATTAAATGTACAGAATCACACAGAGATAAAGAACTGAGTTCTGCAGCTGGGTTTTTCTGAAGCACCTCGTTCAAATTAGGCATTAACGTTTTTCCCGTACAGGGAAATCAACAGTCGTTTGGACTGACCTCATGTAAAATGTGAGTTTATAACACTATATGTCCATGGTTTTGACACTAACACATAAAACATGACTTTAGAACGATGCAGCTTCTCGAATCGCCCCTCAAAACCCCGAGATGTTTGTACTGCAAAGTTTGATAACAAAATCTCAGAAAGTGCTAGTAATACTCGCAAGATGCTTCTTCAGCATTACTCAGACAGTACTCAGTGTCCGTCCTCGTGCTCTTCATCACAGTATATAAAGTGCTTTGTCTCTTTATCCGACATGTGCCTTTCTATCCTCCGTTCCAATACCGTTTTTATCACACCCTCCTCGAACATTTCGGAGAAAAGCCTGCTCCAGTAAGTCAAACAAAGTGCTTTGATTTAATCGGCTCTGTCAGCATGAACAGTTTTAATGAAAAAACACTTCGGTTATGCGTTGTTGATTTTGGAGGTGTCAGTACGTTGACATTGTCCACTCTGTCAGAAATGGCGAGAAAAGAGGAATCTATTGCTGTCAGCTGAAGGACCAGCCTCCCCAACCTGTCCTCCCACCCATCAGACACATATTTTAAAAAGTAGTCCCAAACCCACTTTAGTTCCTAACCCTGAGCAGTGAGAATAAATATGTTTTAAACACTTTATATTCATTTAAAATGTCTGAAATAGTTTGAATTTTACATCAATATTCATTAAAATAAGTCACTCACTGGGTTCGTCTACGTTAGACATCTTTAATATAAGGTGCTTGGCGTGTGTCGCCAACTCGATAGCTATTGGCGTGCGGGTAGAGTGGAGGGGATGACACGGGGTGCATGGTGTGTGATCTCGATAGCGATTGGTGCACAGTTAGAGTAAAGAGGATGATACGATGCGCTTGGTATGTCATCTCTAATGCGATTGGCATGCAGGTAGAGTGGAGGGGATGATGCGGGGCATTTGGTGTGTCATCTCTATAGCGATTGGCATGCAGGTAGAGTGGAGGGGTTGACACAAAAAACGTATTGTGTGATCTCGATAGCGATTGGTGCACGGGTAGAGTGGAGAGTTTGGAGAGGCTCCACCCCTCCCCAACCACTCCTTGAACACCCGCCATGTGCCAAGCAATACAAAAATCCCCTACGCAGCCGCGGTATCACGCCTCCTAAACGGAAACATCCACTAACGCCTGAAGAGATCGCAGAAAAAAAGCACGAAATGCTGAAGCGCAAAGACGCCACAGAGTGGAAATGTCAAAAAGAGCGGCTAACACAGCCACATGAAGCTAACGAGTTGCACGCCAACAGCAAAGAGGACAGATGTGTCCGATCCCGCAGCACCCGCCAACTTTAATCAAGATGAAATTGTGGAACGTTATCTTCCAAATCATTTGACTTCATTTGACCGTGCTGTGAAAACGCTCGCCACCCGGGCGCAGAACGGCTAAGACGGATAGTTTTATATTTAAGGGAACAGGTGTGTTAAAAAGGATACTGAACAATCCCTACACTCATTACGTCTTCATTCCAAAGGCTCTGCATGCTTCTGTTTATCAATAGTACACATCCAGAAACACAACACTGTATTTGGTTCCCTCTTTAATAGCGCCGTCCTCATGAGGTGCAACATCACTCAACAAAACACAAAGAAATAATAAATTAAATTTAAAAAAAAACGACTGACTGGCAGTAATCACGGCACTGACCCGGGAGTGTTTAAGCTGGCTGCTCAATTCTGGCCAAGATATTAAAATGAATGGACATGAGATCAGCTGTACATGACGAGTAGGGACTGAATTGAGGCGAGTGGTCGCCTCTGGGAGTTTACGACTCGATGTTGGCAGACTGAACCTCTGGGTGAGAAAAAAGGCAGCTTGGCTTTAAACAACAGACACAAAAAACAACACTCAGGAGTGGAATGGTCTGAAGTCTCACACTCGCTGGACAATTTACCACCTGAAGCACGGGATAACAAACTGTACGCTACAGAGGACGGAACAACATTCCTTAACTCACACGCACACACACTCACACGCACGCACGTCACAGACGTGTGTCGGTACCTCACTAAAATAAAATCTAATAAATAAAATTCTTTATCCTGTTAAAAGTTATTTCAATTTACATTAATATATATACTATATCATATACATCCAGACCATTTTAGGTTTTCAAGGGTTAAAAAAAAAATCACAGCTGGTTAATAAAACCCAAATAAAAGACAGATCTTCTCAGATGTTTTGACTGCAGTATCCCTCAGTCTCCATCAGTTTACATACCAATTAATATATAATCTTTTTTTTTTATTTTAGCTCTTCTTGTCTGTAGTTTGCAATCGACTCCGTTTTGTTGTTTTACAACAAATTTGTCAAATTGGCTGCAAAGAAAACACATTTTCAAGACTTTTAACCATCCATCCATCATCTTTCACTTGTTCCTCTATTAGGGTCACGGTGGGGTTCCCCATGCCCATCCAGGGTAGAACATCTGGGAAATCCAGGACAGGGTGTCAATCTATCGCTGGGCACACACCCACTCACTCACACATACAAACACACACTATACGGGGACATTTAGAGCATTCAATTTACCTGGAATCCATGTTTTTGGACTGTGGGAGGAAACCGGAGAAAATCCACGGGGACACGGGGAGGACATGGAAACTCCACCCAGATGGGGATTCGAACCGGGAATCCCCAGCGCTGAGAAGGCGAACGTGCTAATCACTAAGCCACCGTGCCGTCGAGTGTGCGTGGGAGTGGCCCGCCACTGGTGTGATGAAGGAGTTTGTTATCACGGGTATTATTGTATATGGATTAATAAACTAACGTCAGTTTAATTAAAATCAGTGTCTGTTCTCTAATTATTTGCTTTTAAAAGTCATTTAAGAAACTGTGAATGTGATTGTTCTAATTCAATGCACTTCACTGAAAGGTGTAGATAAAACTAGGGGGACTTTTTTGTATTATTGTGTGTAGCTATATAGGATAGTATGGATGTTACTTTGGCATAAAGACAAAAAGAAGCCATATTTAAGGAGTTGTATACATTTTAAGAGAGTGCTTTGCATTCCCCCGATGTGCCACTTGCATAACTGTATATGATTCCTTACTTTGATGATGTCACTGCCCACGGCTTCTATAATACATTTATATAATATTCTGTCATGACGCCTGCAAACATCCACACAATCGCACTAATCATATGTCTGAACATTTGCATCGTCGCCAAGACCTTAAGTGTGGCAGAACGTACGTGTGGAGTGTATTCTGTACACGAGGCATGTGACGGGATACTGCAGACCCACAGAGAGATGATCTGAGAGGACGCGGACTTTTCGGATGAGGGAAATAGAGAAAACATGTAGAACCAAGGGTTTGTTGCCTCCATTTTGCCATTTTACCTCCAAATTCTCCTCCTCAGTCTACAGCATCCGACAGTCGCCATAGTGACTGCCATCAATTGTACAGCTTCAAAAAACAGCAGACAGGGAAGATGATGAAACAGAGCTCGGGGGTGGTTTCTGTAACATCATTTCCCCCTGACTTTCCAGAGTAGGCGGAGCCAGGTGGCGCATGATTTCTCAAAATCCGTCCTCATTTGCTCCTCCTTTTCTTCGGTCCCCCATTTATTCAGATTGTGTGACGTGACCATCGCACAGACGGGTTCAGGTCTTGTTGGTCTGTAACCGATGTTCGTTGCATACACACATACCGCACGCGTAAAACACACTTCCACACATGCTTGGCTCTGTAAATGGCGCCCCCTGTTGGCCCGGAGTCGTATCAGTGGTAGTGAGTTCTCTTGTCTTCGGATTCGTCATGATATTCTCTTAAACTCACCCCTTTTTGGAGACTCAGCAGGGATTCCTTCATCTGTGGACAAACATGCACAGAAGATCAGGACATTCTAATAACGAATCAAAGCAAAACATGTGGACAGTGCACATATGGATATTAAGACTTTTTTTTGAGAGCACATTTCTTCAGGATGGTGTGAAGGAGAATAGGTTTTTCAAGCTACACCCTTATTTAATTCCTAAAAGGCAGTGCACACAACAGACTGCAATAAAGTTCTTTAAAAACAACCGCATCTGTTTTATTCAGGAGTATTGAGATGTTCAAAATCAGAATATTTTATTAACCCCAGGGGAAAATTGCAGCAGTGACAGATGCCCTATTTTTCAGTGTTATAGTGAACAAATAAAGAATAAAAGTACTACTACTATTATTCATTCATTCGTTCATTCATCATCTTCCGCTTATTCTTCCACTAGGGTCGTGGTGGGGTTCCCCATGCCCATCCAGGGGAGAACATTTCAGGCACTGGGCAGATACACCCAGGACAGTTCGCCAATCCATTACTGGGCACACACGCGCTCACACAGCCACCCTCACACATTATATGAGGCAATTTAGAGCATTCAATTCACATGTTTTTGGGATGTGGGTGGAAACCGAGAACCGGGAGGAAACCCCATGGTGAGCTATTTTTAGAATAGACTTTGACTCATTGTGTAAGTGCCTTGAACACAACACTAACTGGATGGGACACAACTTTCTGCAGTTGAATAACGATAAAGCAGAGCTTATTGTATTTTATTTGGGAACAGCAATGAGACGCAGGTTGGCTGCATATCTGGAATTGGATCTGGTGTCTGGTGTATTAATGGACTCGGATCTCAGCTCTCAGGTTTTCCCGTTAAAGCACTTATCAGTCTTTTACCACCTTATTAAGAAAATAACCTCAGTAAGATTACAGATTTTCTGATTAACCAGATCTGGAGAAATTCATCCATGTTTTTATCTGCAGCAGGTTTGATTACTGGAAAGGTCTCCAAACTGGACTTCCAAAAAAAAGAGCATTAAACAGCTTCAGCTGATTCAGAATGAAGCTGTGAGAGTTCTGACCAGAAGCAAAAGAAACACATCACCCCCATTCTGAAGTCTTACACTGGTTACCAGTCAACTACTGGTCATTACGACCCAGAAACCCGTGCAGTGAGCTGGTGCCGCAGGGTCTTAACGCAGGGGATGCAAGTGCCATTGCTGCTTTAGGTTTCTCCGAAATTAAACTCGTTGGGAAAGTAAAAAAAACCCAAAACAAACAAAAAAAAACATGGATGCTGTCCAGCTTAGCCAAGTTTAACCAAATATTCTGAATATTCAATTAATCAGCTGTTGATTTAAGCCTTTTTAATAGTGTTGTTGAGCACATAATAATATATGTGCAATTGTACATGTTTAAAAAGCATTTTTATTAGAATGAACCTACAATGATTGTAAGTTATTAATTGTTGAACTCATCTTGGAAATAGCGTACTCTGGCCAATTGGTGCTGTGTTCAAAGTTTCGATGTACCCAAATTTAGCTTCCGACGTCGGAGGGTGTTCATGTGGTACTTCCTCATGGGAAACTGGCCGTTGGGATAAAAGCGGCAGCGCGGTATTTTACTGTATCAGACCGAAAAGCCCCGCAGCGGATTGTGCTCCATCAGTAGGATAAGCTTCCCTGCCATCAGAGCCATAAGCAATAAAGTGCAGCATCATGAAGGATCCCCATCGTTGCTCTCAGACTGTTAACTCCTGAACCATCTGGATGAAGACATTTCAGCCAAAACCTTCAGACTCACCAGCAGCGATTAATCACAGGCTGTCAGATCCCGCTTCTAGATTCCAGTCTGTCATTAATGCACTGAACTCTCACATTTGTTTCCTGTTGTTGGTCCTTTTACATCACATGGTTGTAATGTTCATGACTTTTTTGGCAGTTTACAGCGATATTACGTAGAACGTCTAAATATAGCAGTGGTATCTAAGGAGAAACTGCATCCATACTCAGCACACGACTGTAATGAGAAAAAATGACGAAGCTGAATAGACTATAAATTGAATTTGGTGTCTCACCCATAATTACAAACCCTCTCCGGTTTACATTCCTACAGCTGAGCAGTTCTGTCGCGCATAATGTTGCCAGCAGAACAAAACCAAAATGACTTGGTCAAGATCTCAAAAAAAAACCCAAAAAACATTATTCATTAAAAATCTTTAAAATATAAACAACAAACCAAAATCACTGAGGTCTCTGAGAGTCAGTAACTGAACGCAAACCCAGTTAACTGTTAATAATATACAGGTTCAAACGACACATGCAGCAATTCATCAGAAACGGCGAGTTTCCATATCCCCCCCGTGTCTGTGTGGGTTCCCTCAGGGTTCTCCGGTTTCCTCCCACATTTCAAAAACATGATTCTAGGTAAATGGAATGCTCTAAATTGCCCTGTATCGTGTGTGTGTTTGTGTGTGTGAATGTGTGTCTATTAGAATACGTTCATTTGAAATTTATAAACTCCAAACGCCATCATTCACTCAAAAATAAAAAAGTTGAACTGCCTTTCACATTGTTCTCAAGTCTTACTAGTTTTAGTAAAATACAAAATATGAAATTATTTTGTTTTGTATTATTTCATATTTTGTATTTTAATGTTAGTACTAGTAATATTTAAACTTCTTAAAATTCTTCTGATTTTTAATTTTTATTTTACTTATTATTACTATTAGTTCTTTATTCTTTATTCTTTTTTGTATAACATTATAAAATGGGGCATCAGTAACAACTGCAATGACCTCTGGAAATAAAAAAACGTATTCTGATTCTGGGTCAGGCATCTTTAAGATACGTGAACTGATAATATGAGTGTGTGTGTGCACATAAGAGAAAGAGAGATAGAGGAGATGTTTGTACCTGGTCCAATAGCAGCACTGATGACTTTATAATCTCTCTCCATTTCTGCAGCTCAGCCTCATGGAAGCGCTGCTGAGACTCCAGAAGCTGAGCCCACTCCAACTGAGACTGCGGCAATTTACTGTACACACAGAAACACAGTTATACACGATCTCATCAAACAGAAGGCTCAGTTTAAAACAGTATGTTGTGTATTTGTCGCTGTACCTCTCGTCTAACTGCAGACTTTGCCAGGTCATTAAACTCTGAGCCGAGTATTCCAGCATCCATAACTTATAGAACAGCATCATGTTCAGAAAAACCAGCAGCACAAGACTGGTGAGAACACACACACACACATACACACACACACACACACACGTCTACTTTAACAGTGATGATTAAAAGCAGATGACCGTAATCTCTGTGCTGAATGAGGCTACTGCGATGTTTTCACCATAAATAATACAATTAAAGAAATAAAAATGCAGCAGCACACAAGCGTTCAGCTCAAACTTCACTAACGGATTGTTATTTCAAATTATACATTATATAAACAAAAATTATGTGCCATCTGTATAGTGGTTGGCGCACGGGTAAAGTGGAGGGGAGGACGCGAGGTACTTGGCGTGTAGCAATTAGTGCATGGGGAGCGTGAAAGGAAACATGCAGGCGCCTGGGGGGTTCCCCATGCCCATCCAGGGGAGAACATCTCGGGCGCTGGGCAGATACACCCAGGACAGGGCGCCAATCC
>JAOUQT010012554.1:0-12119 GCA_025769995.1 Xyliphius kryptos | reverse complement strand
CATAGCCACTGACAACATTCACTATTACACCTTCAATTTCTAACTTTAAACTCATCACCCTATCTGACACCCTTTTTACCTCAACAACACTCTTTGCATAGTCCTCCTTCAGGACCACCCCAAGTCCATTTCTATTCCTATCCACACCATGATAGAACAGTTTAAAACCTGCACCAATGCTTCGAGCCTTGCTACGCCTCCACTTTGTCTCCTGCACACACAAAATATCCACCTTTCTCTCTCTCCATCATGTCAGCCAGTTCTCTGCACCTTAACCTTACGTAAAGAAAAACGTATTGACTCTTGACTTGACATGCTAACAGACTTGGGCTCTGTACCCAACTTCTTGATAGAGAGGCTGGACTTACTTTTATTTTGTAGTTGCCCACAGTGAGAGGAAGTGAGCTGGAATGGGCTTGCTCATAGCTCTTCAGCTCAGCCTCCATGTGCTGAGCTCATCTGCCTGTGGCTTCGACTCGGGGACAAGTCTCTAACCATTATTTTGGCATACAGAGGCCCTGGGAGGGGTAATGGAGGGTGCTCTAACTGGGGTCTCCAGGCAGGAGATTAGAGTAGAGCTGCTGATTCTCCATATTAAGAGGAATCGGCTTAGGTGGCTCGGGCATCAGTATAAAATGACTCCTGGAAATCTCCTTTGGGAAGCGATGACCAGGGGAAGACCCAGGACATGCTGGAGTGAGTATGTCACTCAGCTGGCCTGCAAATGCACTAGGATCATTGCAAAAGAGCTTTAGGAAGTGTCAGGGAGAAAATCAGGGTATCCCTACTCATATTGCTACCCTGACCCAGATAAAGAGTGGAAGATGGACATATGAATTGCATTAAAAGAAAAAATCTGTGCAAAATCAGTGATGACTGATATTTGGAATACAATATACTGGGCAATTTAAATAAAATAATTAATATGCTCTATTATATTATACATTATTTATTTATTTATTCAGTCATACACATTCTCTGTCAGAAACTTGTGTCAGTCTTTTGAAGACAGCAAACAGGACATGGAAAACATCTTAGCAAGCAAACTAGATTTAACCCAGACTCCTGCTTCAACATGCAGCACAAACAAGATCCCATTAGCATGGCCTCATCTATTTGCATAACGCTTAGAGATAACACACTGGGTGAAGGATCCAGTCAGAAACTGCTGTAAGGAATTAGTACCCCTCTGGTATTTACTGATTCATGCATATGGAAATCCAAACACATGCCAACTTCATTTTGATAACTGAGATAATAAGAACAAGATTACACAAGAATGGATATAGTAAGCATAAGAAGCAGTTATGATTAAAGTGCAAACATAAAGCTGAACATTTTTCCTGATTAGGTGAGTTTCATAATTTCATTATTTCCCTCATTTGACTGTTTTTTAATAAGTATGCAATATTGTGTAATATAAGTATAATATTGAAAAGTTTATTTTAAATTAATTCCAGCATGGTCCGGAATTCTTATCATTACTGATATGTTGGCTGAGAAGTTTGATGATATTTATACAAATTACACTAAAATATATGCTGTACTATAATAAAAACACTTAATGCAGCCCTAGATGAACACCCCTTATACGAGCGCAACTATCTACACGCAAACCCTGCAGATACTCAAGTCTGTGTTTTCCATATCAGGAACTGCGAAGAAACTAAACCACTTAAAACATTGGATCGTATTTTCTCCAACAAGACACATATCAAAACCACCAAACTTAAAAATAACATCGTTCAGAAGCTGACCAACTGCAAATGGGAGCTACAGCCCACACACTAAGATGTACTGCTCTGGCTCTTTGCTCCTCCTCTGCAAAATATGCTTGTCCTGTATGGCAGAGATCACCTTATGCCAGATACTTAGACTGTGTACTGTGTACTTACTTTCACTGTGTACTGTAACAATGTATATGGCTAAAATGATAATAAAACTTCTTGAGACTTGAGACCCAGCTCTAAATAACACCTAAATCACTGGTTGCCTGAAGTCCTACCAACAAAAACCATCTGTACTTCCTCACTGGCATTGCCCCCTGATGTGAGATGGGAAGTTGCCAGCCTTGCCTGCCCCTACTAACCAACCAGTGCAGCGAAAAGGATCTTGAAGCATTTAATAAAAATTCAAAGGACTGTGTAAAGAAATGGGAAACTGTCATATAACCAACACGCTTCAAGACATGAAATAAGCTTAGCATTTTTAAGACATGAAAGAAGCAGGACTGGTTGTTGGGCTTCTGCATGATGATTGCATAAAAAGTATATTAATTGTTCAAGAATTTATTCCTTGTTTTATTTTTTTTGGTAATTTCACACAAGGAAAAATAGCCTGCAAGCTTTCTTGTGATTTGTTCATAATGCTAGCTAATGCCAACATTTGTTTATTTTGAGGAATGGAATCTGCTACTGCTAATCTCTGTTCGAAAAACCACCAGCTTCCACCGGTCTGATATAATGCTCTGTAAAGGTCCAGCAACTATGGCAGGTCTTAAGCAGAACTCGTTCTAGAACACTATGGGATGGACATAGAATTACTGTATATAGAAAGATCTTAAAGATAATTTTACACCACTACAGAGGAGATGACAAAATGTTCTATTTTTTCACTCTAAAAATTATTATTAAATTATTAATACATTCACATTAATGACTGTGATATATGTCTGCATCTAATATTGTGGCAAAATTTTGTTTTAGCTGCTTTACAGTCTTTTCTCTGTCTTGACAACCCTGCCATCCCAAATCTTTCTTTACTCATACTTGAAACTTTATTGTTTGTTGTAACAATATCTCTGATTTTATATAGTCTTATTAAACTGGGAATATTCTAAAATAAAATTTCAATTAAATTTTAATTTTAATTCATTTTAAATAAATTTTAAACCCTGAGGGCATGCTCTCAGAAACACTAGTTTCAAAAGTTTAGAACTTGAGGGAACTAGTTCATTCTCATAAAAACTGTCACACACATTCATGCAAAGATATGCACACACCCTTAACTCAGTTATTTCCCCTAGAATACACACACAGTAAACACACAAAAACACTGTAAACTAACATAAAACAAGTTTGCTAAATGTAACAATTAACTTAAACAAACTTTTTAACTACTAAAACACTAAATAGAATAAATCAAACATAAAAAACATTCATTCTCTTGCATGCTGGGAGAACTAACCCCGCTCACACCCTAATCAATTTGGTTGATGCCACAATATTAATATTGCTGGGCTTTGGGAGGTGAACCGGAGGTAAAGCAGCTGCTGACAGCATGGTAGCGGCATGAGTGTGAGCGAATAGGCATGCTGGGGGTAGAGATTTCATTGCTAGTCCTGCACGCATACCCAGGGTTCCTGCGAGCAGTTGAACAGGACCTCGTGCTGACCTATTTTATTAATGCGCTGGCACCTTGGGAGTCAAAGAGACATCTCCAGCTTGTGGCACCGAATGCGCTGAGAGAATCACCCCTTTAACAAGCAGCTGCTGCAGGAGAAAAACAGTCCACACAACCGCAGGCATGCTGGCGCTGCGGTGAGCTTGGGCATAGAGCTACACAATGCCATCTACACTTGAATGGATGTGAGCGTTTTGGACCGGGTCTTTTCCTCAAACTCAGCTGCAAAGTTGCATGGACATGGGGGGGCTGTATGTGGATTGTAAGCTTAACGGACACTGGGTTCGTGCACTGGTGAATAGGGTATTGTCTATGTTATGTCTGTGGATTTAACCATCATGCAGCTCGTGGACATCACCCATAGTTCTGACACTTCACGATTATGGCTTTGTAATGTACTGGTGACGTTTAAGAAAATTTGTCGGGTGTCCCCCATGATAAGTTTGCTATTATTAGACGATGTTTTAGGGCATGCCATGTATTTCGACAGAGTGCTGGCAAACCTGGAGTGGGTGCTAATGGCAATTCATGTGGAGAATTTAAATATGCTTTCCGAGAAATAATTGTTCATGTAGCAGCAAGTGAATTCCCTGTGACATGTGATTAGTGGATTGGGTATTGAAACAGACCCTAAAAACACTGGTCAACACCGCGGAATGTTAGACACCTATGGAGTTTAATGGGCCTGACTTCATACTACTGTCACTTCATGAGGGGCTTTGCTGACATCATAGCACCACTTCTCCATCCCATCGCACTTGCAGCAGCGTAAAATTCCGCTGGTTGGCAGAGATGGAGCATGCCAGCAATCACGGGCTTGGAACTATACCTCTCAGGTGCAAGATGGAGCGCGCTATTGGATAGTACAGCCAGCATTTAACAAAGCAGATCAGTATTACTGTGTGACATGAAGGGAATTATTGGCTGTTGTTGCGGGACTGAGACATTTCTGGTTATACCTGCATGGATCACTGTTTTTGTTGTGAACAGACCACAGGACGGAAAACAGCACAGGAATGCCGATGCATGGACTTGCTGCCCAACCTGCCAGTTATGTGCGCATGGTGAGAAGCAGAATATTGAAAGTGGCCGGTGTGTTGCAGTGACGGCCAAGGGAGGGGCCAACACAGGGCAGGATTTTACTTTGGGTGCGGGCACAATGGGCCATAAATTGTCTGGGGCAATCGGTGGATTAATTTCCGGAGTGGGTGGAGGTGGTTAAACACAGGCCAGTGGCAAAAGCTTTACTTTTCAAATGGGACAGTTTATGGCTTCGAGATGGTTCGGAAATTAAATCTGAGGTTATGCGGGAAGTGTGCCGTCTTTTGGGGACCCACAAGACCCGGACTACACCGCTACATCCACACACTAACAACGCAGATTGCCATAGTGATTGCTAAAAACCAGAGAGACTGGGATAAGCACGTGCCAGTAGTATTGATGGCATGCTTGATGCTTGGGCGGGAGCTGCAAATGCCCAGGGAATTGGATTTTGGAGTTCTCCTGGATTGAGGAGAGTATTTTCACACTGGGATCTGGCACAGGAGAGCATGGCAGATGCCACCCTGTTTCTGGTACTATGTTGTAGAGTGATGTAACAATGTTTAGTGTTTTAATAGTTAAGAAAGTTTACATTTAGCATAGATGTTTATTTTTAGTTTACAGTGTTTTTATATTTATATTTAGTTTTTTATATTCATGACAGTAGTGAGATATGCGGTAGGAGTGACAGATAGCTTCAAGGTGGGACTGCATCAAGGATCGGCTTTGAGCCTCGGAATGAGAACATCAGAGGGACAGCACATGTTGAGAAATTAGGAGACAAAGTTAGAGAGGGCCAATTGAGATGTGCAGAGGAGGGACAGTGGATATATTGGTAGGAGGATGTTAGAAATGGCGCTGCCAGGTAGAAGAAAGAGAGGAAGACCAACTAGGAGATATATGGATGTGGTCAATGTAGACATGCAGGTAGTGGGTGTGAAAGCAGAAGATGCAGGGGACAGAGGTGGAAAAGACTTACACGCTGTGGCAACCCCTGATAAAAGGGAGAGGCCTAAAGGAGGAGGAGAAGAATTTACTGTATTGGTGTAAAGTAATATTCTAATTCCTGAGATACTGAATTTGGGGTTTTTTATCAGTTATCACTTATAATCATCAAATCAAAAGAAATAAACACTGTGTGTAATGAATGTGTATAAGATTCACTGAACTAGATGAACTAGATATATACACCTAATGCTTCCTAGTATTATTTATACTATTTAAATTATCCTGGTGGACGGCACAGTGGGGCAGTGGATAGTACTGTGGCCTCACAGCAAGAGAATCCCGGGTACGAGCCTCGGGTCAGACGACAGGAAATTGCATGTTTTCTTCCTGTTCGCGCGGGTGTTTTCCGGTTTCATCCCGTATTCAAAGACATACATGATAGGTTGCTTGGTGCCTCTGAATTGCCCGTTAGTGTGTGATTGTGTGTGCGCCATATGACGTATTGGCGCTCTGTCTAGGGTTGTTCCTGCCCTCGAGGCCAGAGTTGCCGTGTGGGCACCGCCAATTCCCCGTGAGTCTAAAACTAGTTTTAAGCGGCTATAGAAAATGAATAAAGGAATGAATAGTTATCCTGGTGCGTTTGTGATATTTTCTTATTTTTAATCACCTGTGCACTACATGTCGGTCATGCGTGTTAATGTGTAAACGTCACAACAGGTCCTTGAATATTTCCTTACCTGGCCGAGACGATAAGACAACTCTTTGCACTGTTAACATATTTTTAAAAGTATTATCACTGAGCAAATCGAGTAGTTATTAATGTTATAGTATCTTATTCGGACATTTGTAAATACTTGTCTAGTAACGTAACAGCGACGCTGTGTTACAAACCGCGCTCTGCGCTCTAAATATTTTAAATTAGAGCCGTTTAAAAGCGCTGGTGATTTAGTGCTAATTAAGCGTACTATTTAGTAAAAAAGTAAGATATTTGAGACGCAACCTTTCAAAAGCAGTATGTCACGTGTTGACCTATGCACTACATAGGCGTCCTATTTATTGATGTTGAGGCAGAAAACGAGGCAAAAATAGGTACTACCATTTCAAAATAAAAGTCTGGAAGGATTGTTGAAATAAAACGGCAAATTTCTGAATTTGGTGTTATTTGTTTTATAAAGGATTTTGTATAAACTCAATTTTCGGTAATCATTTGGTTTAAAAGCAGAGGGTAGTGCTGTTGCCTCACAGCAAGAAGGAACATGGTGCATATTGACTGTTGTCTCTAAAGTGGCCCTTAGTGTGTGAATGTGTGAGTGATGGTTCGGTGCCCTGTCTAGGGTTGTTCCTGCCCTATTGTTTACAGGTAGGCACCGGCTAGCCCGTGATCCCATGTAGATTAAGCAGAAGATTATGAATGAATTAATAATTGCTTTTTTAACGCAAAACAACTTCTTTAAGCTAAAAGTAGATTGTCTCAAAAAGGCATTGAATGTTATTGTGCTAAAGTTCGGGTTCCATTCAATTTTGCAATGTTTATTTTTTTTAATGTTGTATCTAGTTTAAGAAAATGTAAATACAACATATTTTATGTATCATATGTGCTTTAATTAGTATATTTTTGTTTCATATTTTGAATAGAAACATGAATTATTAAAATATTGCTTAGTATTTGAGCTGGAATTTTGTGATGTCATATGTTAATACGTAATAAAAATATTGGCACCTACTAGTGAACACAAGCCATCCGTGCCCTGAATGAGGACAGGCACTAGGACAATAAATTAAATACTTCCATACACACAAACTGGACTCTCACCTTACACTACAATATACAATACAATACTCTCGGACAATAACACATATTTCTATTTCTCCTTTTAACTCACACACATTCACATAAAGATAAATATGTACATATGTATACACACACACACACATATATATATATATATACATATAAAATCTATTCTGTATATTCTTGTTTTTCTATATTTTCATATTTTTTTATATTTTATTTTTTTTTACTTATTTGTCTTTTATACATATCTTTTCTCTATATTTTTTTAAATAGATCGTATCTTTTATTGATAGCTTTGATGTGGACAATAGCATTTCACTACAGGTTATACTGTGTATTACTGTGTACGTGACAAATAAAATTTGATTTGATTTGATTTTGAACAACTATGCTCTTAACCCATAATATTTTTCCAATTATTACTTTTAGTGTACAGCTTCTCTCCTTCAGGAAACAAATGTCAATCATTGTACATTCAAACATATAATTAAGTGTGTTTACATTTATAATGGTAACAGTAATCACATCGACACATCATTTTCTCTGTTGGTACTTTATAGCTTTACATTCTGTGTTATCTATTGAGATAAGATAAAAATGAAATGAAGGAGCAATCACTCCATAAGATAACAAAGTCTCATTTATTTATTTATCTTTAAATCTCACCATTAACAGTATTTACATTTACAATTTCAAGCAAACACTCTGCAAAACACTTGTGAGCTTCTGCACAAACTGGACGAGAGACCTGCAGCTTTATTTCTGTGCATTTACCTCCAGCTGATTGCACTGTGAGTCCAACTCAGTCATCTTATAGCTTCTATGAAACTTTGTTTTTGTGTGTCTTCTTTCACTGGCAATGCAGTTCTTGTGTTTGTTGCAGTTTTTCTGTATTGTCTCAAGACGTCATTCATGTTCTGCCACAGTTCATCTGGTGTGTGTGTGATTCATCAAATCTCTCTAACTCTTCAAATATTTGAAAACCTACAGTTGAATTGGTTTCTTCATGTTTTTCATTTTTAACCTCATATCTATTGTCAATTTCACAAGATTGTGATTGGATTCACAATCTGCACTGAGGCATGTGCATTCATTATTGATTGGCTGTTTCCACTGCTTGTTGTAAGGATGTAGTCAATCTGTGCTCTGGTCTCCTGATTTGGGTTTTCTTCGTCTTGGTTGTTTGCAGTTGGTGCATAACACTGAATAAAAGTAATATCTTATGGCTGTGTGGGGAAAAGTAGCTGATATGACACTGCTGTTCACTGGTTTGTAGAATTCCAGCAATGTTCCTGTGAAACCATACAGGAACTCTCTGAATTTTTGCCTGCGAAGAGCTCTGTGTGTGCATTCCGTGTCCCATGAATTTCCATTTAGTCTCAGACAATTCACAAATGCTGATGTTTAATCTCTCCAATTCACTAACAAATATTGGTAACTTACCAAGTAAATTAAGAACCCAACTGTCCCATCTTAACATGAAGTCTGCCATTTCTCCTGTTCTTCTCTTAATCTTCTTTTCATGTTGTGCTGAGGAATTCATCATTTGATGGTGATGATGAGCCAGTAATACATTTCTCTTTACCCATCCTGCCTTTCATATTGGGATCTTTATATTCTGGATAACATCTGAGCCTGTATGGCATTGTTGTACCAATTAGTGCTCTGAAGGATCAACAGTCTGATTTAGCATACCAATCTCTTGTCAGCCCTGCAGTAGATTTGATGTTGTGCTAGGCTGAATACCTGCATATACCTAATTGTGAAAAATGATGGATTTAATAACATTGCTCTTTGTCTGGAACTTCCTCTTTTAATGTACTGTCAAGGGTTACCCTGCTAGGAGCATAGCTACAGGCAGTATCTCTCAGACTCAAAAACACTCAAGCTTCCGGATCGGAAGTACACCTCTAACACCATCTCAATGAGTACTGGAGAACCCTAGGGCTGTGTGCTCAGTCCCCTGCTGTTCACCCTCCTGACTCACGACAAATTATATCAAATTCACTGTTTGTGGTGGTATCATCAGATAAAACAGCGAGTCAGAATACAAAAAGGAGGTGCGGCTAAGGGACTGGTGTGAAGTCAACAAGCTGTCTGAATGTTAAAAATGTGGCATGATCGTTCGCTACTGAACATTGATGGCTCCACTGTGGAGATCGTCAAGAGCACCAAATTCCTTTGTGTTCACCTAGCAGATGATGTCACCTGGTCCATCAACAACAGCACCAGTGAAAAGGAAACCCAGCAGCGTCTGTACTTTCTTGTGAAGCTTGAAAAAGTGTTATCTCCCACCTCCAATCACCACATTTTTCAGAAGAACCATAGAGAGAACTGTGAGCAGCTGCATTTTGGAAACTGCATTTTGTGAGATCACAAATCTCTGCAACGTATAGTGAGGACGGCTACAGAGATCATCAGTGTGTCTCTTTTTTTTCTCCATTTTCTTCTTTCGGCCTCTCCCATTATCAGGGGTCGCCACACCGAGTCCTTTCCACCTCACTCTGTCCTCTGCATCCTTTGTTTTCACACCAGCTACCCGCATGTCTACATCAACCACACCTATATATCTCCTCTTTGGCTATCTTCTCTGCCTGACAACTCCATCTTTAACAACCTCCTACCAATATATCCACTGTCCCTCATATGCACATGTCCAGACTTTAACTTTCTACTTTAAACTTTTTAATCTTCCTAACTTTGCTATCTCTCTGATGTACTCATTCTATCCCTGTCCATCCTGGTCACTCCCAAAGAGAATCCCAGCATCTCAAGCTCTGCTACCTCCAGCTCTGCTTCCCGTCTCTTAATCAGTGCCACTGTCTCCACACCATACAATAAGTCTGGTCTCACTAATATCTCATAGAACTTTCCATTCACTCCTGACACTTTTCTCCTGTCTGTACTCTCTTCTTCACCTCTTTTCCACACTCCCCATTTACTTGGACAGTTGATCCCAAGTACCTAAACTACTGCACCTTTGTGACCACTTCTCACTGTAGCATGAGAGTTCTGCCTGCCTCCGTCTTATTCACACACATGTATTATGTCCTACAAGTGTTGACTTTCATCCCCCAGAGCATACCTCTCTCCAAGTTCTCTTCAATCTGTTCCCTGCTCTCACTACAGATCACAATGTCATCTGCAAACACAATGCACTATAAACAACTGTCAATTTAAAACTGGTAATTGCAGTGTCTTCCCTCCCCAGTTCCCAGGGGGTATTTATTTTTTTTATTGTAAACTGTCATGCTTTCATGCAACAGTGCACCTTAAAGTTATGTAAACTGTCTTATGTAGCACCTTGGTCCTGGAGGAACTTCGTTTCGCTGTGTACTGTAAACACTGTATATGGTGGAAATGACCATTTTAAAAACGTAAAAACTCCATGACTTGCCATTCAGCATTGTTCCTGTCATTAAAATGGCCATTGATGTGGAAGATGATACACGATAAACGATTAAACTGCACGTCGGGTGTGTCGTTGGAACAGATTGCGAAAACTGTAGCAAACCACACACCCACGCGTGCGCCTGAACAACTGCAACTATTAAACGCTTGACTCTACGGTCACGTGACGCCCCTACTCCGAATCTTATTGGTCGATGTGGATCCATTTCTATTTAACACAGCATGCGTAGGTTTAGCCAGGGAGTTTGCTTTAATATATCAGGCTTTAACACACACTATGAATCTTAGCCGGTCTATCGGATACAGATTATTTTTTTAAAACCATGCGGCTGGAACATAAATATTAGTCAAAAATGTACATGAACTGCAGGTGTTATTTATAGCTTATGTACTGTATGAGGCGAAACTGTCAATGTCGTACACCGTTATCTGTCTGTGATGCTTGGCTGGAGAGATTGGGACTTGAACCCCCAGTTACTCTCACTCCTGGCTCTACCAACTGAGTATCCAGAATGCATTTAGCCAAAGTATACATGGAAAAATTTTAGCATTTTAGTTTTTATCCTGGATGCCGTTCCTGACGCAACCCTTACCATTTACCCGGGCTTTGGATCGACACTAGGAATACACTAGCTTGTGCTAGTTGTCTAATGGCTGGTTTGTTTCCTTTGCTTGATGCATGTCAATAATTTGAAAAAATGTTCTTTAACTATGTTTTATCTTGAATGACATTATCAGAAAACCCCAGAAGCGATCCGTCCAATATGGATGTTCCAAGTACTTTTGTTTCTTCATGCCCTATTTAAGTTAATTGTTTTCTCTTAGCTTTAACAACAATAATTCAACATAACCTCAAGTATTACCTTAATATCAGTGCCATGTTCTTGCCCTTGGTGTATTTTTGCTGGAATTTCCTACCTATTGGAAAATCACGTGCCTGGCCAAAAAGAATTTTTATAAACGCTAATATTTTATGGACTGCCTTTAGCTTTACTTACGGCATGAATTCAATGTGGCATCGGTTCCACAAGCTTCTAAAATGTCACAACAGTTCCATTCATTTTCTCCAAGATTTTGTATTGATGATCAGGTCTGGACCCTGGACCCTAAGATGTTTTCTCTGCTTGATCTTCTTCTTCTTTTGGCCTTTCCCTTTAATCAGGGGTTGCCAACTCACACTGTCCTCTGCATCTTCTGCTATTCAATAACTCGCATTTTAGTTTTGGCAAATGTTTTATCCTGGATGCCGTTCCTGACGGAACCCTTACCATTTACCCGGGCTTTGGATCGGCACTAGGAATACACTAGCTTGTGCTGTCTAATGGCTGGTTTGTTTTCTTTGCTTGATGCATGTCAATAATTTGACCTTCCTAAAACACATTATTTCCGGAAGGTTTTATCTTCAGCGGTCACCACAGCGTGTCAGTCTTTTCCACCTCACTCTTTCCTCTGCATCTTCTGCTTTCACACCCACTACCTGCATGTCTACATTGACCACATCCATATATCTCCTAGTTGGTCT
>JAOUQT010012512.1:0-12120 GCA_025769995.1 Xyliphius kryptos | reverse complement strand
GTTATTTCCTTGACAGTGGCATTCCTGTTTGGGGTGCAGTGACGTTTAAGGGCCCGGAGATCACGAGCATCCAGTAGAGTTTTACGGCCTTGACCCTTACGCACAGCATTGTTCCAGATTCTCTTAATCTTTTGATGATGTTATGCATAGTTATAATAAGTATTTGCTATTTAATGCTGCGCAACAATGGTGGAATTGATGATCCTGTTACAAATTTGGCTTCAAGACACGGACACTCTGAGGAGCTCTTTTTACAACCAATCATGTCAGTTGACCTAATTAGTGTTAATTGGTCGTCCAGCTGTTCGTTATATGCTTAATATCCATTTTCCAGCCACTTTTTGCTACTTGTCTCAACTTTTTGGGGATTTCTTGACACTGTGAAATTTTAAAATCAACATATTTCTCCTTTAAAAGGTTACATTTACTCAAATTAAACTTTTGATCTGTCATACATGTTCTATTATGAATAAAATATTGACATTTGCCATCTCCACATCATTGCATTCAGTTTTTATTCACAATTAGTTTAGTGTCTCAACTTTTTTGGAATCTGGTTTGTATAATGTGGATAATATAAGAACATGATTGAAGACCCCTCCCTAATACTTGGCAGCACAACCTCTGGTAACCATAAGTGTTCATTTAGACAGCACTTTTTCAAGACCAGCTACAAAGTGCTTTACAATAGACAAAATACAGCACAAAAGAGAAGCCAGAATTCACACTAAAAACCTACAATTCATACACATCAATAATGTATTCATTGAGGGGAGAGGAAAAAAAAAAAAAAAAAAAAAACACCAATGGGTAGGGCACACTTTCATCTAAAAATACATAAATACAATAAAATGATGCCAATGCCCATTTTCAAAGGCTAGATGATAAAACTATGTTAGCCTTTATATAAAAGTCAACTTTGACTCAGCAAGTCTAACATCTAGCAGCATGGAGTTCCACGACCAAGGTGCATTAACAGAAAATCATATTCTCTCTAATGTTTTCTTTTTGTCCGAGGGACAACTAACAGCCCCTAAACGAAGGATCTTTGAGCCCTAGCACTAGAATATGGTACTAAAAGATCAGAAATATATTCTGGACCATCACCGTGCACTGCCTGGTATGCTAAAACCAAAACTGAACTCTAAAAAAAGCCACCAGTACTGGAGTATTATGCTCCTTCTTTTAGTCCTAGTGAAAACTCCAGTACCATTTGCAACAGTGATGACCTCTACATGATTTTGTAGTCATCGCTGAACTTATTGCAACTATCTACTGGTAGTTTCAGCCTCCTTTTCTATTGCACTTCTCTCAAGTACTGTTTACAGGGTTTCTTTGACCAATAATAGATTTTCCTTTTCTTCAAAAAAATTTAATCTGGACTCATTGCTGCTTAGTGATTCTTTTCTTCCTTATCCATTAAAGTGACCTTTTAAATGTGTGTTTTGTTCATTATTCTGATATAGGACCCCTTTTGTCTGATTTGTGCTTAGCTTCCTTCAACTTTGAAGTACACTTACATTATGTGTGTTTTACTGCACGGATGAGTTAAATGTGGAAGACAAATTCCTACCTGTTTAAGCACAGTAGGCAACATAGATCAATTTATTCGGCTCTTAGAAACTAACTATTTACTGACTATTTTTTCTGTAACACATCGAAGGGCTCAGATCATAGATGCAGCCCCACAAAATTACTGATCCTCATGCACATTTCCATTCTGGAAGGTCAATACATAAATTGATTCATACCTAATCAGCTCTGACTATATTTTTCTAAAGCCCCTGAAAGTTTTATTCAGATAGTCAAAAATTTGTTGACAACCGACAATGAAACACCATGTTAAGGTCAGATCACCAAACTTACCCAACCTTGTCTTTTGACAATCACACTGGTACTGAAAGTATATTTCCTCAAAACAGTACGCAGTTTATTGAAATGCATGTACAAGCGCTTGATATTATTAGACAAGAGACAACTGGACTGAATGAAACAACTGAATTCAATGATTAAAATGAATGGCCATGTGATTTTGCCAAAATTATGCAGGATTTGCGGATAGACGTATGTTTTATTGACAGTTTTAACATTTGTATTAATAAAAAGGTTTATTCCTGATATTTTTAATCACTTTAAAGAGCAAATATCGGTACAATTGTTATTAAATAACAGTATCGGTGCAACCCCAGCGTCCGCACGTTACATCCGTCAGGTTAGTGAGGACATGGTATGTATCTTAGATTTTTCCACATTATGGTGATTAACGAATGCAAAATGACATGTTCACGACTTAATAATTACCCTACGTAATGTATTTAATTTGCAATTAACTAGTTTGCTTCAGCATTATGTATGTAGCTACCTTGCTAACCAGAAAGCAAGTGCGGCCTTCGGTAGAAACACAATCGCGATTAGAAAAGGAGAGTCATTTTCATTTCAAAATTACAACTAAGTTAAGATAAACAACTTACCGCCAACCAAACCAGGGACTTTAGCAACCAGTTTTTGTACCGCCTGTGCCATGGCTTCTGTTAGAGAGATGCAGCGCCGCTTTACTCTCAGCTCAGCCGGTCCCCTTCAGATGAATGTCACCTACAGAAAAGGACCTTAAGAAAGACCATCTGCAAAAGAAGCCTGACTAAAAAGTTCCAACGATCTTGATCCTTGATCAAAAAACAAGACAAATAAGACCTATATCATCTAAGCCTATTATTAAATCAATTAATAATATAAGCTTGTTAGACTATATGTAAATATGCCCAAAAAATAAAGTAATAGCATTTACAAAATGGCATACATGAGACGACTGAACACGTAAATAGCGTCACATGGCGTTCTGTTCTGAATAAAAAAGACCAGTTGTGTCGTTACTTTGTAGTCCGTATAATAATCAGTATTTATTTGGCACTCCGCGCCAATGTTGTCAACTTAGCGACTTTGTCCCTATATTTAGCGACTTTTCAGACCCTTTAGAGACTTTTTGTAGTAAAAAGCGACTAGCGACAAATCTAGCGACTTTTTGTGGTGTTTTTGGAGACTTATGGAACACACGCTCTTTAGTTGCTGTCCTCTGGTGCTTAAGAAAACTAAAAAAAAAAACAAAGAAAAAAAACAACAATAATATAAATAAAAAGTAACTCTGCCAGAGTGTCTCTTTTAAGTTAACTTTTCCGGTGCCAAGCCCCGATAAAGGAGGAGGGTTGAACATTGAGAAACAGTTCCTGCTAACTGCTTCTCTTATACTAACATTTAACAACACAGCAAAAAAACTATTCTGTAATTTACGTAAAATGATTTATACAAAGCATTAAAGTCATGTAGTTATTATGAGAAGCCTATTTCAAATGCAACAGATGTTGTTCATTTGTAGTTCTAACATATTTTGTTTTGTTTTTTACTTTTTTCTCTCCCAACGTTATTTATTCCTTTACAAGCTTCAAAAACATGTTTTATGCAAATTCGACGATGACGTCATGTAGCGACTTTTAGGACAACCAATAGCACCATTCCTTACTGAGAAGTTGGCAACACTGCTCCGCGCAGGAGTATTTTCGGTCGTATGAAAACTCATTCAGACATTTTATTCTGTAGAACAAACTCAGAAAAAAAAAAACATGATAAAATAATAAGGTCATTACAAAGTGCAACTTGTTGGCTTTCAGTAAAGGTTACTTTTATTGACCAAGCACAGGGGGGGAAAATGGAATCATGAAAAAAAAGATAACCAAAAGAACATTCAAAATAAATCACTAGTATTTATTTGCACCACCTTTGGCTTTTATAACGACATGTAGTCTCTGAGGCATGGACTTGATGAGTGACAAACAGTATTCTTCATTAATTTGGTACCAACGTTCTTTGATAGCAGTTGCCAAATCAGCTTTGCAGGTCAGAGCCTTGTGGACCATTTTTTCAATTTCCACCACAGGTTTTCAGTTGTGTTGAGATCTGGACTATTTGCAGGCCATGACATCGACTGAATGTGTTTTTCTCTGGAATGCCTTCACTGTTTTTGCCCTATGGCACGAAAATGGATGAAAATGACAATAAAGCCTCCTTGAATCCTTGAAAACCTTAAACGATGCATTGTCATCCTGGAAAATTATTTTGTCATCTCCAAACTCCTGTTCAATTGAACAGATGAGAAAACTGGCCAAACTGTCAATGTAAACTTGTACATTGATAGCCTTTGCCTGACATGCCTGACTTTCTTCCAGTCATCCAAAGTCCATGATTGCCTCTCCTTAGCCCATTGCAGTCTTGTTCTTTTCTGTTTAGGTGTCAATTATGGTTTTCTTTGAGCTTTCCTGTATTGAAATCCCATTTCCTTTAGGCAATTTCTTACAGTTTTGGTCGCACATATTGGCTTCAGCTTCCTCCCATTTATGCTTCATCTGTTTAGTTGTACTTTTTTGGTTTCCAAGGCAAATGGCCTTAAGTTATTTGTCTTTATGCTTTGAGGTCTTTCTTGGTCTACCAGCACACTTGGCTTTAACAACCATTCCATGCTGTTTGTATTTCGTCCATATCTTGGATACAGCTGACTGTGAACAGCCCACATCTTTAGCAACCGTGCGTGAAGATTTACCTTCTTCAAGAAGTTTCACAATCCTCTCTTTTGTTTGAAAAGACATTTCTCTTGTTGGAGCCATGGTCCTTGCCCCGCCTCCACATTGTCCAACAGCCCTCCAAGGTGTCATGACTGCAGGTGTTTTTAACTGCAGATCTAATCTGAGGCAGGTGTCCATTTAGCAAAAGGAAATTGACTGGACGTGTCCTTATTTTCTACCTTCGAATGATTCCATACTTTTTTCTTCAGAATTGAGTGATTCCATATTTATTTCCCCTGTGCTTGCTCAATAAACGTAACATTTACTTTGTTTCTACAATGTTTTTTAAAATTTTTTAGTGTGTCTCAAAGCCAACAAGTTGCACTTTGGAAAGATCTTATATTGCATCATGTTTTTGATCTGAGTTTGTTCTACAGAATAAAATGTCTGAATGAGTGCTCATCCCAGACTGGTGATTCCATACTTTTTGCCAGGGGTAGTGCATGTCCTTGTACAGTACCGGTCAAGTTTCTCTGTTCTCTTGGTCAGGAGTATCACAGAACAGGTGTAATTCAGGAGATTTGTTGTCTCAGAATAGGAATTCTTTATTAATCCCCTGGATTAAAATTGCAGCAGTTACATATGCTTTTGAATGTTTTAGAATACAAAGAAAAATTGGAAATAATACTACTACTACTAATAATAATAATTAGCGTGTCAAAATCTAATATACAGGACAGGCCAAAATTTAATGCGTTTTCTGTATTTTCACAACTATTTACATTGTAGATTCTCACTGAAGGGATCAAAACTATAAATGAACACATGTGAAATTATGTACTCAACAAAAAACGTGAAATAACTGAATACATGTTTTATATTCTAGTTTCTTCAAAATAGCCACACTTTGCTCTGATTACAGCTTTGCACACTCTTGTCATTCTCTCAATGAACTTCAAGGGGTAGTTACCTGAAATGTTTTTAGTAGGGTTAATAAGTGGGAATCCTTGCTTTATTAATTGAGTTGGGACCATTATTTGTGTTGTGCAGAAGTCAGGTTTCTACACAGCCGACAGCCCTATTGGACAACCGTTGAAACTTTAAATGTGTCCCCAAGTGGAGTCACAAAAACCATCAAGTGCTACAGCGAAACTGCCACACACGAGGACTGACCCAGGAAAGGTAATCAGAGCAAAGGGTGACTATTTTTAAGAAACTATATAAAACATATTTTCGTTTTTTTACCTTTTTTGTTTAGTACATAACTTCACATGTGTTCATTTGATGCCTTCAGTGAATCAACAATGTTAATAGTTGTGAAAATACAGAAAACGCATTGAATGAGAAGGTATGTTTGAACTTTTGGCCCGTACTGTACAATACAGTACATTATATATAACAGTAAAAAAAAATTAAAAGTAAAAAAAATAAATTAAAGTAAAAAATTAAAGTATTATAAAGGGAAAAGTGGCATAGTATGGTATATACTGTATGTGTATAAATAAATACACAAACACACACAATTGCACTGAATCGACTGCACTAAAATATACAGTATAGTAATTCATTCATTCATTCATTCATTCATTCATTCATACATTATTTTCTGCTGAAAACTCTATGAGGGTTGTGGGGTGGTTTTCCCATGCCCATTTAGGGGAGACAAGGTGCCATTAGGGGACAAGGTGCCAATCTATCTCTGACATATAATAAAATGAATTATTAATGAGTAAAGTTTTTCTCATTTTGATTGTAGTAGTTTTTGCACACAAGTTATGTTCTTACCTATTACGAAAGGAGTTGTAGAGTTTAATGGCCACAGGTAGGAATGACCTGCAGTGCTTTTGGGTGGAATGAATCTTTGACTGAATGTGCTCCTGTATCTTACCAGTGTGTTGTACAATGGTCGGGAGTTATTGTCCATAATGGCCTTCAGCTTAGACAGCACTCTCCACTCTGTCACTGCTGTCAGCGAGTCCAGCTCCACACCAACATCACCAGCCTTTTAGATCAGTTTGTTTAGTCTGTTGGCATCAGCCACCTTCGGCCTGCTGCCCCAGCATGCAACAGCATAAAGGATAGCGCTACCACAGACTCGTAAAAGATCCTGAGCATAGTCCTGCAGATATTGAAGGACCCCAGATGCATCAAAAAGTTGAGATGAGTTTGGCCCTTCCTGTAGATGGTTTCTGTGTTTTTACCCCAGTACAGTTTATTGTCCATGTACACTCCTTGATACTTGTAGTCCTCTACAGTGTCCACATTGACCTTGTTGATGTACACAGGCTTCCTTATTCCACAGTTCCACCACATATGGTTTAGCTCACACCATGTGACAAAGTCCTTCACCGTAGTCTTGTACTTATCCTTATCACCTTTGCTGATACATCCAACAACTGAATCATCAAAAAAATTCTGAAGGTGGCCGATCTCAGTCTGATAGTTAACGTCCGTGGTGTAGAGGGTGAAGAGGAAAGGAGAGAGTTCCCAGTGGTGCCTCGGTGTTGCTGATCACTCTGTCCAACACACCGTGCTGCAGGCGCATGTTCAGAGGTCTGCTGGTTGGGTTGTTGGTAATCCAGGACATGAGGGGGGTGTCTACATGCATTGCTATCAGCTTCTCACCCAGAAGAGCAGGCAGAGTGTTGTTGACTGAACTGGAGAAGTCAAAAACCATGATCTGCACCATGCCGGCTGACTTGTGTCGGTGCACATAGACTCTGTTTAGCAGGTAGATGATGGAGGCCTCAACTCCCAGGCAAGTAGGCAAACCGGAGGATGTCTAGAAGTGACTGGACTATGTATCAGGACGAGTCTCTCCATGGTCTTAATGATATGGGACGTTAATGGAACTGGTCTGTAGTCCTTGACATCACTGGGCAGTTGGAAGTGGAATGATGCATGACATCTTCCACAACACATGGACGTGCTGGAGACTCAGGCTCATGTAAAAGACATTCTGCAGTTCTCCACAAAGCTGAGTGGCACAGGCTTTAAACACTCTGTGTTGACCCCATCAGGGTCTGCAGCTTTGTTTGTGTGGAGTATCTTCAGCTGTCTTCTCACTTGGTCAGCAGTGAGGGTCACTGTAGAGGTGATTTGTGGTGTCCTTCATTATCTGTTCTGCAGTGATAATGATGCAGTGAGGGGGATTTTGTGCAGTAGTGCTGCTGTAGTTGCATTTAAACACTACAGTGACACTGTAATTATGTACAAAGTCTCTGTTCTATTTTATGTTGTGTATATTGTATTGGATTTTTCATCCATCATCTTTATTTAATATCCATAATTTTTTTATTTTCTTGATGTTGTACAAAATTAATTTGCAAAAACAGGCAGATATTTTGGCACCAAACCATTATAGTAACTTAAATCTTATTAATAAAATTTTGTAATCGACACAAAATTAACTGAAAGCCAATGCAAATCTGACAAATTTGGACCAATATGTACCACACTTTTAGTTGGAACTAAAACTATAGTTGCGTTATTTTAAAACAAACGTTTGTTTTGAAAGTTATTTATTTATTTTTTTACAAAAAGCTTGTACTCAAGCCAGCTTTGGAGATAAGATTAGTTTTTATCTAATGAATTATAACATTTCAGTTTAAAACAATACATTTGTTTTTTGGCAGATCACTTTTGTTTTTTGCCACTTTTGTTTTTATAGCTTTTTAATTAAATAAAATAGTTGGTGCTAAAAAAGGTGCTATTTTTTCTGAATATGATTTAGGGTAGGAAGTCAGGGTGTGATATTATTTGCAATATTTGAAATAGATTGATGTCCAACTACAGTGTTTACATTGTGTCCTAATATTTGGTCATATCTGGAATGGTGTCTTTATGTGTAAGCTAGACATGAGATGGTGTGTTTGTGGTTACTATTGGTTTTATGCTTCTCTCTTGTTTACATTGTTGTTGCCAAGTGTCTTTAGTCTAAACTGATTTATAAGTGAAGCAGCACGATAACTTAGTGGTTAACATATTTGCCTCTCAGCGCTAGGGATTTCCGGTTTGAATCCCAATCTGGGTGGAGTTTCCATTTGGTAAAATGTTTACTTTTTTAGTTTAGAGGATCTACCTTAAAAAGATGAGTGGAAAAATATATGTTGGGGGGAATAAGAAAACAAAGTTCAGTAAGCTTTTATTGCCACATAATGTTGTACAATTTTATACACACTTTAATTTATTTATTGATATTCAAGTCAAATGTTATTCAACAGCAAGAAAATATGTAATAATCATCAAAGCCACAAACCACAACTAGTGTAATTTTGTACAGCAGCAGTGATTATAATCCTCTGTCTGTTCTCAGTCTATCCTGATGATGAAGCACTTTGTCACCATTGTTTTTCCATGAAACCAAACGTGACACAATTCTTCAGGTACGGACTAGAATTTATCTCCAGGATTACAGTATTGTTCTGTAAGAGACTTCATTCTTCATTCAGTGCTTCATTCCTTCTGTACCTGTAATACATAAAATCTTTAATTTCTGCCTGGAAGACTGTTTTGTAAATGTTTGAAAAAAAAAATTAAAATCACAATTTTAAGACCTTAAAGCACATCTTTAGCAGTGATTCTCCTTCCATTCTTTTTCATCCGCTCATAACCTGACATGTCCACCACCAACATGCTCAGAGAGTTTTCTCCATTTTTTATAAGAAACATGACATCTTCTAAATGCTTTTCTTCCACGTTCTGTCCATTCACCTCCACCAGGACATCACCCTTCAGAAGGCCAGATCTTTCCCCTGGACCTTCAGCTGTTAACTACACAAAATAAAGGTTAATCACACTTTAAAATGCACCCATAACACTTTAAAATGCACCCATATTTGGTTTTGGACAAAGCTCTGGGGAGTTCTAAAGTTGTAGCAGCTCTATCTGTTCTAAAGTCTAACTTCTGTGGTAAAATTTCGAAGCAAAAGAATAAAGAAGCCTTCAAGTCTGAGAGACTTGGATTGGTTGGTAAAAGTGGAACAAAATGGTTTATTTGGTGTCTTATTAAAAAACCTTGTTTGCGCCACCTGATTATTATACATGGAACTTCTTGCTGTGTAATAGTGGCGGCACTAGACAACATGCCACAGTGCCACCAAATTTGATTTTTTAGGTTCACAAGTTGTGAAGCTGATAAACTAAATTGTAACACAAAAATATTAAACACAAAAAAACTCAATTATTTTCACTAGTATTTTTAGGGTTTTGACACCATCATATATGTTTAATATTTAATTAAATGATGATCTCTCATCACGGATCTCTTTCTTTGGAGTGAATGATCCACAGAGTTAAATTTTTCTAAAATCTGCTTTAAAAACACTCTCATCCAGTTGATCAAAAACATGCTTTGTACCTCTTTGATAAAGATGCCAGGTTTCTGTTGGATGCAACCCAACTGAAATCCGAACCCCACAGGGCCTCTCTGCAGCACACACAGTCTCGGTTTGGACTCGACCTGCAGGTCTTCCTTGGCCTCAATCTGAGGTAATAAACTCTCTAATGCTGCTGGAGTCTGGTCTTGTGCATTTAGACTTCGCTGCAACTCTTTTTCGGATGAACAATTCTCACAAAACAGCAATGGGGACAGGCCCAACTAAAAAAAATATTAAACACAAGTCAGAGATGTAGCTTGGTAAATTAAAATGCTTCAGTAGATTAATAAATGTTGCATCCATAAAACAAAACTAAGTTATTTGTATAGTTCATCACAGTTAATTAATACCTTATAGATCAGAAGCCATTTTTACAACAGGACAGCTCTGATAAATGATGCCGTCTGTGTGCTGTAGTTATGCTGCTATGGTAACACAATTATTTTATGTTTTATAATAATACTCCGCTCATCTAGTCCCGTTATCTTACACTTAGTCCTATACTAGGGTCACAGGAGGGGTTCAGGTGCTGGGCAGATACTACACCCAGGACAGCGTGCCAATCCATCGCTGGGCAGCAAAATAATACAAAGTAATAAAAAGAATTTTATGAAAAAATGCTTTTTACCCATTACAACCTACAAACCCTGGAAAAAAAGCTTTGACAAAAATAAAAACCAAAATCTGTAATCAATTACTGCACTTAATTTTTATAGGTGTTGTAAAGTGGTTAAAGTGTTGGGCATACAATCTTAAGGTTGGGGGTGTGAGCCCTTAAGCAAAATCCTGAGCTGTCATTACTGCAGGGGATCTTATAACAAATGACCCTGTGTTCTGATCCCAACCATCATATTGAGAAACTTGTTAGTCACTTGAGATAAAAGTGCTAACAACATGATAATGATCAAAGAAAAGATTTTTCTTCATTTTTTTCAATAATTAATTTATTTGATGTAAACATTGTAAAACATTTTAAAAAGTCAGGACAATGGTATGTTTACTACAGAATCACATAACCATTTTTATTATACTTTTGAAAAGGTTTAAAAATTGAATGCACTAATTGCTGCAGTTTTTAGACTTAAGCTGCTGTGATCCTCTATACATGATGTTACAGCTCAATACAGCTGTAGGTGTCTGCTAATAGGTAACAGATCTGAGTGAAGTTAGCACACATGCTCAGAACAGTGGGCAGCCTTGTATACGGCACCCGGGGGCAATTGGTGTTAGTTGCCTTGCTCAAGGACTCTTCGGTCATAGTATTTGGTGAGACTGGAAATCTTTAATTCTGATAACATACATAGTATGCAGACAAAGAACAATTTATTTACAGCATAACTGCCTCTTATAGCCACGATGGTTATATATTACATTACAAAAAGGACCATTCCAGTCCTGAAATATGATTGGCTGACATTCATATCAGTGTGTGATGTACAATTATTTTGGAACCCCTGCGACCCTAGTAGAGGACTAAGTAGAAGATAATGAATGAATGAATGAATGAATGTACCATAAATGGAAATACAAACTCTCTTACCTTGGTATAAAATTCAAGCCCTTTTAATGTTATAGTGGTGAAGCTGACTTGATTGCCACTTTCTTGAATTTTTTTGACAACTTCATCATGGCGTAATTTGTCAATGGATTCTCTATTCACCTCCAATATGAGCTCCCCTTTGTTAAAACCTGCTTTATCAGCAGGGCTGTCTGCATCGATCTCCTGCACCATATGAACTGAACACACATACAATATTACTTTATTTATGTTACATCTTTTAAAAAAATCTGTATAAACAACACAATAATATTTCCTAATAACAAAACAATAAGGCACGAGAGTGTGTGCATTATTGTAAATAAACCATGGGAAAAAGATGTTATTAGGCACAACGCACAACCTTGAGTGCCTTATTGCTTTTATAAAATGGTTACCAACACACTATAATAAAAAAAAAAAAAAATTGGATTCATAAATGCGTTTACTGGAAGCAAAATCGCAAATAAACTCGCCCTCCGCGACATGATTCAGCCTGTCAAAATGAACCCTGATTGCAAATAAAAGATTTTCGGTTTCTTTAAGAATTACATACTGTCATCTAGTGGCCACATTACAAGACACAGTTTATAAAAAACGTTTTAAAAACAATATATTTATATGAATGTGAAGCGGTCAGCGATGTGGTTATTGT
>JAOUQT010012505.1:0-12120 GCA_025769995.1 Xyliphius kryptos | reverse complement strand
CCGTTTTTGTCAGTGAGAGAGTGGTCGAGAGTAGGCGGCCATATTTGATTTGGGCAAATTCAAACTCAATTTTCTTCTATTCTATCCTTAGTTTTATTTATATTGGTACAGAAAGAATAACCTCTGCATCAACCCACCAGATGTTCCTCCTCCTGTCTGTGATGAATACAACCACTGCTGTGTTGTGACCTTATACCATTTCTGGGACAAAAATTTAAAGTTTAGCTTTATTTTATCGCCTGTGACTATCCATCTTTCTAAACATTACATTCCAGAGGTTTTCAATGGGTTTCATGTCTGAAGGTTTGGTTTGCGATGATGGGGTCTTGATCTGGTGACCCTTCATCCACACATTGATTGACCTAGCTGTGTGGCATGAAGCATTGTACTGCTGAAAAAACAGGCCTCAGAGTTGGGGAAGCAAGTGTTTTTCCAGGAGCACCCTGTATGTGGCTTGATTCAGACATCTTTCCACCCTTGCTGAAGCATCCCCAGATCATCACTGATGATCTTCATCAATTTCCACAGTGGGTTCAAGACACTGTGGCTTGTACACCTCTCCAGGTCTCCTTTTAACCATTGGATGATCTGGTGTTTGGCAAAACTGAGTTTTTGCACCAGTAGTGGTATAAGGTCACCCAGAGCAGTGTGAAAGACTGGTGGAAATGATGAGACGCTTTAAAGCTGTGAATAAAAATCATGGTTGTTCCACCTAATATTGATTTCTGAACTCTTCCTAAGTTAAAACATTAGTAGTGTTGTTTCTAAATGAATATGAACTTGTTTTCTTTGCAATATTTAAGATCTGAAAGCACCGCATCTTCTTCGTTATTTTGACCATTTCTCGTTTGAGTACACTGTGCTTGAAATCCAAGACACTTGTGGTGTAGTTTATAGAATAAAAGAACCAGTACAAAATCAAAAATTTACTCAAACATATACCTATTGTCGCGATCCCGCTGTGGGGCCCAAGGCAGAAACACCGTGCTGCAGAGCTGGGATGGCAGGTATCAGTGAAATAAGTTAAAATAATAATAAAATAATAGAACAGACAATACGTACAATAAAGAAGGGAAACTGACAACTTGTAACTAAAATGAGCAAGCACTGGGACCAACGGAAACACAAGCCTTGTAAAACAAAAGTCCCTGTCACATGACTAAAAATAAACCAATAACAAAAAGGCTGTTAATTATCTAACTAAACAGAAAAATAAAGGACAATCAGTTCATTAACTGAAAAGCGAAATGCGTTCATTAACTCGTATATTACTCTTCTCAAACCAATCTTTTGATCTAAGATTCAAATGTATTTTGTGACCACCAAATACTAAGGAATTTGCCTTGTTGCTCCAATACTTTTGGAAGCGACTGTTTATCGAACATCATTTAAGGGCACATTCTACATGATCTTCATTCATGACAAAAAGAATTCCACTCCTTCATGATTTTAGAAGAGATTTTGGCATGTCATGCATTTTTGTTGTACATGTCCTTGAACAAAACTAAATTAAGACAGCTGGCCTGTCTTTTAGTGATAAAGGTAAAACGTAAGAGAAAATCATTAAACCAAACAGAGTTTGGTTGACGCTAATTTAAAAATGTTTCATTTCATTTTTTTTATAGAAATGAGAAAATGCACTAAATGTATTTATTTATTTTCTATAGGGGTAAAAAATGGCTTATGTATTCTACAATTCTGTACTGTATTTTTTGATGCGCTATCATTCAAGAAGCTTTGGATATAATTGGCATTTATTATAGGTCAGTTGGAGATTTTCTTTTGTCATTGGGGTGCACAGTGCTATTTGGAGTGGTTTCTCAATAAAGAAACCTTGTATTTATGTCTTGACAATTCTGTGCGAAAAATCGTAAAATAATTACAAATTTTGAAAACTATAAATTGTTTATATCTCTGCAATTTTTTTAAATGTATGTTTATTTATATTACTCCAAACATTTTATATAATAAAAAATGTTAAATACCTGCTCTTTTTGCTGTGCTTTATGAAAAAGCATATGCCAAACATCTCATGTAGATTAGTCCATGCATACAATTTGATGTAGAAAAAACATATTAGGAATCTTTACTTTCTTTTTCATGTGATCAACATTTGTTTAAATGCTTGCAGTCAATGCTGTTAAAACCATTTTATTAGTGGCAGTCTTTTATTTTATTTATTTATTTTTTAAATCTTCTTGCTCAATATAAAAATTGATCATAACAGGGTAATGTGCATTTATGAAGGCAAGTGTATTTAACGTAATGATATTCAGTAAGCAAATTTAACGAGACCATAATGTTTTGTTTTCTAAATGCATTTGATCTCATACTTGCCAAGGGAAGCTTATTGTGTTAAAAGCTGCAAGATGGGGAAGGTTTGTTGATTCTAGTTTTGCTAGAACTTGTATCTTCTTAAACTTTATAGATTTCTTTACTTAATTTTATACATTAGAATTTTAAATAGGATATCAATGTGTTAAGATAAAGAAGTAAAAAAGGAAATGATATGGAAGTCATTAACTAAATATATAAACGTTGCCGATTTTAGCATATAGTGGAACATTTAATAACATTAAATGCTTTTATGGGATTCTCAGATGGGATGAAATGGCTTTGAGGTAGACTTTATAGTGCAGCTGTTGACTTGTTATTCACCTTAAAGTTACTCAGGACTTTGCACGCTCATTTATTTGCTGAATAAGCGTTGCATGCTCACCTTTCCTTTGCTGAATAATAATTTTTCCCCCTCCCCCTGCGCAATGCATTTTCTGATGAAACTTTAATCAAAAGATATCCACAGTTCCTTGTTTGATCCTGGTGAGAGAAGGCCCCCCTGCTGACCTCCCAGTGCTCCCGCAGGCTTCAGGACCTTGGACAGCACAGTTGTAAACCATGTGATCCATCTTCTTTGACTAGTTCTGGCTTGCAGGTCTACATGCATATTTTCTAAATGTAACAGACAGGTTAAGCAAGTGGTGTTAAGAGTTTTTAAAAATCATTCCACCTTTAGGGAAAAAATTGACCATTTCTGTTAGACTTCATATTCTAAAAGCCATAATTTTTTTTTTTTTTTTGTAAACTTGAGTTCCATTCACACATAAGGGCTCTCAACCAGATTGGAAGTGGAAGGGGCTGAAGTGGGACTGCCAAGGTGATTTAATTTGATTCCACTGATTGTTATATAAAGATGCATATTTATAGCTCTTAATATGGCTACATTTTTCTTTCTTAAAATTTGCTGTTCAAAACAATAGCAGTGTGTTTAAATACGTGTTAAGCACAACATCTTTAAAATAGTTTTTATAGCATAGGGATCATTGCATTCTGTTTTCTTAAGCAAAACATGAAGACAAATACGGATAATTTGTAACTACACAAAATAACAACATATGAGCATTAAGATGTTAAATATCAGTGTCTGTATTTGTCTTTACAAACTCCTTCACATCTGTGTTGCATAAAGGCCACTGACTTCTGGTACCTGCCAGCTGGTATTACAGCCTAGGATGCTCTGACGACATCCCACAATTCATTTGCATTTCTTGGTTTTGCCTCAGAAAATTTGATTCATTCCTGAGATTAGGTCCCAAGGTTCAATTGAGTTGGCCACTTAAATTTTGTTGTCTTTTCCTAATTTTCTGGTGTTTTAGGTTGTTGATTTTTTGAAACACCCATTTTATGACCATTTTCCTGTCAGCTAGACCTCTAAGAATTCTGATGTATGCAAACTGGTCCTTAATCCCTGGTATACGGTAAATAGGCCCAGCACCATAGTAAGAGAAACATGCCCATATCATGATGCTTCTACCATTATGCTTTACTGGCTTCAGAATGTACCGTGGCTTAAATTCAGAGTTTAAGTGTAATCTGTCTGTGAAAAAACTGTCTATGGCCCTTGGACCCAAAAATAGGCTGGTTGATTGTGTTCAAATTGTATCCAATTCAGTGCATTTTTACTTGTGGGATTTTGTGGGGACTTCTTGCTAATAGATAGCTTCACACAGTCGTCTTTTAACTGTCCCGGTACTCAAAGGTAACTCCAGACTGTCTTTTATCATCCTGGAGCTGATCATTGGCTGATACTGAACCATACTGGCTATCTCTCCATCCATTCAAATAGTAATCTACTGTTTTCTTCCACATCTATCTGGTTTTGCTCTCCATTTTAATGCATCAGCGATCTTTTTAGTCTGAACTTTAAGTTTTAACCTCTTCAATCAGCCTTTAATCAATGTACAGTTTTTCTAAACAATGTCTGGAACAACCCATATTTCTTAGGCTTTCAGGGAGAAATGCATGTGCAACATGTGCTGGCTTCACCCTTAAAAAAGGGCCAACTGATTCACACCGGTTTCCTCACAGAATGATTGGCCTGACGCGATGAATGCAACACTGCTGTTTTTTTGAACACACAATTTTAATAATTAATAGTTAATAATTAATAATTCAAATACACAGAATCAAGAGAATGCATATCAGGAGTGCTGAGTCAGTTTTTTTTTTTAAAGAATCTACTGCACCTACTGGTAATTTTTTATCCTGGAAATAGGATTTATACCAAAACCCAATTAATCTGTTTAGTCATATTGACTGCTATTATTTTGAAAAGTACTGTAGGTTTAAGGTATGAAAACCAACTATATTTTTCATGTTTACTTTTTCTGCAACTGTTATTTTTCAACAATTTTATTTTACTCCTTTTTCACATCTTATATACTTATGGGTAAATTAAGTAAAAGCTGTTGAAGTTTTTTTCAACTTCAGTTTATTAGTGATTGCATTTTATAGTTTTAAATAGCTGCTGAAATGGATGTGTGTTAAAGGTAAATGTTTTATGATCCTATTTATGTCATTGTGCAAATGAAAAAAAAAATTGTTCATGAAATGCAGATTTATCAGGGTGAGTGATGTGGGGGAAAAAAGAAAACAGATTTTTACATTGTTATTTTGCAAGTCAACATGCTCATAATGTCATCGTTATAGTGGGGAATACCCTGGTGATTCACCTATAATGATGTTATCATTATGCAATTTAAAAATGCTTTAGGTTTATGAAGAGTTTTCTTGCATATACATGTTCTAATCTCTTTACTAAGACTTTAAGGATTAGTAAGCACTTAAATATAGAAGCAAAACAATTACCATTATACTGCTCTAATATTGCAGATTATCTTAAATGTTTATTACACTATATACAACATTACATTTGATTCCATAGTTTAATGACAGACCTGAAACAGGCTGAAACCTGTGAAATATTTTTAGTTAAGAGGCATATTGTTTAATTAGGGAAAAAAATGTTTTTTATGTTTCAGACCGTAAAAATATGATATATGAAATATGAAAGTAAACTGATCATTAGCAAGTATGACCACTATTAAAAGCAGAAGCTTTTGCTGGCCTTGTGCATTCAGGCCTGTGGTATGAAGAAAACACATAAACAACGTTCTTGGTGAAACAATTATGCTGCCCATCAGTGTGGAAAGTGTTACATAGCCATTTCCAAAAACTATAAAGTTCTTTATTTCACAGTAAGAAAGATTATTCACAAGCGGAAAACATGCACGTGCAAACACACATACACACATCAAGGTTGAGAGAAAAACACAGATACACTGCAAGAACTTCAAGTGCTACAGACGCTAAAGGCACCAGATAACATTAAATTGGCGCCCTGTCCTGGATGTGTCTGCCCAGCACCCGAGTCGTTTTCCTCTGGATGGGCATGCGGACCCCCCCAATGACCCTTTTAAAGGAATAAGCAGAAGAAAATGAATGAATGAATGTTTTGGTTATAATCAGATGAAAACATTAATTTTCAGTCTGATACAAGATCCATTTCTGCAGCTAATTTATTTGTGACTTCTTCATCTCGTGTGTACATAATCCTCGGCGTACATTTGTATTTTAACAGAAGGTCAAACTAGGGGCAGATCATTAACCTACATGCAGAACAAGATGGATACCAAAACTGGTCCTTGAGAAAGCATTATAGCCTCATACTGTTCATTTTTATTTAGTGTAAATGAAAAAGGCAACACGTTTTCATTCTGTTATTGTTAGTTATTACCAGTACTGCAATGAAGATATGTTGATTGTGCATTACCAATACGTACATTTTGACTCCTGTTTGATAAATAAGAAGTCGTTCATTTATAGCATCAGTAAAAATAAAATAAAAGAAGATCATTTAGACAAAAGCACTTTATGATTTACTGTATCAAATACATTTTTAAATCTAAAAATACTGCACCAATTACACCACCATTATCTAGTTTTGATTTTATGCTTTCGAGAAATACCAAAAAGCTGTTTCTGTTGAATGAAATCCAAACTGCAAAGAGTGCAAAGAGGTGTTGTTATCCAAATGGCTGTACATTTTGTAACCTATTTTTCAACCAGCCTGGAAACTACCCGTAGAATACAAATAGGTCTGTAGTTTTCTATGAGCATTTGCTCACCAACCTTAAAGATGTGTGTTACAACTGCTGACTTCCAAATTCTTGGGAAAATTGCTTGTTGAATTGAAAGATGGATCAAATGGGCACCAGGGCATTTATAAGTTTTTAAAAACAAGGTGTCCCATGCATATGCATCCTTGGATATAGATGGGTTAAGCAAGCTTATACTATTTGGTACTTCTGTGTCAGATATCTCAGCTATTCTAAAATTTGGTTTGTCCTTATTAACAGAGGTATAAATTATATTAAACTACATTAATTAGAAAATGCAACTGGGCCGCACGGTGGCGTAGTGGGTAGCACGTTCGCCTCCCAGCGCTGGGGGTCCCCGGTTCGAATCCCTATCTGGGTGGAGTTTGCATGTTCTCCCCGTGCATGTGTGGGTTTCCTCCGGGGTCTCCGGTTTCCTCCCACATTCCAAAAACATGAAGGTGAATTGAACGCTCTAAATTGTCCTGTATAGTGTGTATCCCAAGCCCGGAAAAGCGGCGAGGGTTGCGTCAGGAAGGGCATCCGGCGTAAAACATGTGCCAAAGCGAGACATGCGGACACTGCAGCGAAGAGGCAGAGGATCCGCTGTGGCGACCCCGAAAGGGAGCAGCCAAAAGACAAAGAAGAAGAAGAAGAAGATGTCTCAGTGTATTACCAGTGGTCCCAGTTGCCTTGAGATCATTAACCAGCTCCTCCAGTGTAGTTTTTGGTTGATTTTGAACCTTTCTCATGATCAGTGAGATTCCACGAGGTGATACCTTGAATGCAGCTTAAGGCTGAAGTCGATTGGCAGTAGCATTTTACTTTCTCCACTTCCAAATAATTGGACCAACAGTTGTCACCTTCTCATCCAGCTGGCCCATTTCAATCTTGTGTAGGTCAACAATTTTGTCCCTGACATCTTTAGACAGCTCTTTAGTCGTGTCCATGGTGGAGATGGAGTGGCACTGAGTCTGTTAAAAGGTGGCCTTTTATACAGGTGACAATCTTGGAAAGGTGTCTCTCATGCAGGTAAAGACTTCACTGAGATTAGGGTGTGTCAGGGGTCTGTGGGAGCCAACATTAGTCATGTTTTTTAGGGGATCAAATACTTATTTCCCTCAGTGAAATGACTTTTTATTATTTATTTAATTTTTTAGATTTTCGTTTTGCTATTTCATCTCTCACTGTTAAAATGACGCTACTATAAAAATCATAGACTGATTAATTATTTGTCAGCGTACCAACTTTCAAAATCAGTGGGGGATATAATATTAATTTTCTTCACTGTGTGTGTGTTCATATGTATGTATGTTATATGGTCCTCACAAGGTCTTAAGATTAAATAAATGATAAACAGCACCTAATATTTACACAGATGTACTGATGTCTTTAACTAAAATTAAAATAAATACAGAAGAAAATGTTATGTAATGTTTTTCTTCATACATATAACTTAAGTCTGTTAATGACCTTGCAGATTTTTTCCCGCTAGGAAATAATTTATTACACTCAGTTTGCTGCAAATATAATGTTTTTGAAGTAATGAATCCTTTACATAAAAATCTGTCCAAAAATAAAATGAGTAATTCCTTTTTTTTCACATATTCAGATTTGTGTGTAATCGTCATCACAATTGAATCATTATGTAATTTATAACATTCTACAGAAACTGAAGTTTTTAAAAATTATAAAATGAAGTTTAAAGGGGATCTTTATGAGAAGCCTGACCTTGTATGCCGCTGTGTTTTCCTCTGCAGTGGCGGGTCACTGTGAGTATGCGCAGGTTGTATGTCCATACAGCTCCAAGGACGGCCAACTGGAAAGAATCTGGTGTAAGAGGGACTCAGATGATCACAACTGCTGTACAGGGTTCTGGTTCTCCTCTACGGTTCATGAACTTGATGAAGGGCAGGTGAAGGTCCAGGACAACGGTAAGGCCTTCACCTTGTCTGTGATGGGTCTGTCGCAGGGTGAGGGGGTGTACTGGTGTGGCCTGAGGAATAACAACGACACGATCACCAAGCTGACTGAAATCCATCTGCACGGCTGTAAGTTTTACCCACAATTCCGTTATTGAACATTCATTTTATTTTTAAATTAGCAAACAAATGGTTACATACCTGAAAGATGACGTATAGTCACTAAAACCATGGCTAATCTAATACAGTCAGTGACCCATAATGGTCAGTCTCTTTCTCTCCAGCATCTCAGCATGTGGTGTGGAGTTTCCTCCGTTGGGTTCTGTTCGCTCTGCTCGTGCTTACCCTGATTGTTATGCACATTTACTGCAATAGTAAGTAACAGTTTCTTTCCAAATATAGAAGAACCTTGTGGGTTCAGTTTCCACTTTCTTCACATAATGCAAGATCCTGTAAACAGATGTGGCTTTGTTTAATAACGTTCATCTCAATCTGTCTTTTAGGTAAAGAAAAGCAAAATAAGGTGGGTTTTTAATTTCCACCAACACATTTTCCTTTCCTCATCTTTTCAGTGATACATAACTCTTTATGATCTGTTTCAGAAAAACGAAGCTAAATCCTAGAAGGTCTGATGCTGGATTAGGTTTTTCATTTAAATTTGTGAATATTTGTCTGCTGTCTCTATGTGGACTTTTTTTTTTAGGGTTTTTGGGAAAATCTGTTCGTTTATCCAAAAACATTTCTAAGCAGGAGAACAAAAAGGTTGGATTATTAGAGACAGAGATTCTTGATGCTGAACACATTAAGCCGCATGTTTTTGCTGGTTTTACATTTGTTTTAAGTCCCCATCGGATTTCCTTGTATACTTTTCAAATTATTTATATTCAATGAATTTCTCCCTCATCATGCCTCAGTCCAGACAAGAAGAGGGACCTGCATTCTTCTTCTTTACCCTTTATTATTATTTACGCTAAATGCCCTTCCTGACACAACCCTCACCCAAGGCTTGGGACACATGGACTACGGGAACAATTTAAAGCAGCCGATTCAACTTAAATCCCATTTTTGGACCGTGGGAGGAAACCGGGGAACCCAGAGAAAACCCACATGGACTTGGGGAGAAAGCTGAAACAACATCCAGATAGGGATTCGAACCTGGAAGGTGGGGCGGGGGTGACTTCTATTTGTTGGAGAATAATTATGCTAAAAATAGCACAGGGGTCCATAAAGTTCAACTCATAATTGTCCAGAATCTGTTTATATGTTCCAATAGTAAGCCTTTATTGAAGCTCAGGTCCAAAACTGGGTGTTCATGTCAAGTGCAATAAATGATTTTTTGAACAAAGGCTGTGTAAAATATATTTAAAAAATTGTTTTACAACCAATTATGTACTTTTCTTTATTTACAGATTATAATTTTGGTGTTTGATAAGTTACATCTTTTACCATTTTATATTATACTACAGTTTGAAAGCATTTAATGTATTGTATATAACATAAATGACTACACAACTGCTCGCATCGGTCTTCTGTGTATATATAAAACACATTATACATTATTCATTTATCTTCCACTCACTCAGTCCGGGGGGTTCCCCATGACCATCAAGGGGAGATCTTTTCGGGCGCTGGCCAGCTACGCTCAGGACAGGGTGCCAATCTATCACAGGGCACACATATACAGCCACCCACTATATGGGGCAAATTAGAGCAATCAATTTTCCTTTTTTCTTAAATCCAAGTTTTTGGACAGTGGGAGGAAACCCACGTGGAGGCCATGGAAACTCAACCCAGATAGGAAATCGAACTAGGAGCCTAATTCGATCCACATCACTGAAATGCAAAAGTGCTAACCACTACACCACCGTCACCCTACACATTAAACCATAGTATAATTTTTATTATCTTCCGCTTAATCCTTTATGAGGGTCACAGGGGGGTTCCCCAAGGCCATTCACAGAACATTTCTGGCTGAGCGTTCACATTGGGATTCAAACCACAAAGTCCCAGCGCTAAGAGACTGCTTCTCTGCTTAATTCTCTATGAGGGTCGTGGGTGGTTCCCAGTTTGAACCGGAAAACCCCAGTTCTGAGAGGCGAACTTGTTAACCACTAAGCCGCCGTGGAGTCCACGTGGTGGCGAGGCAAAAATAGGAACGGCAAAGTTATACTGAGTTATAAGTTATACTATATTGGCTCAATTATGCGGCATATGCTGTGCTATGGGTTGTCTAGTTTTAATAGATTTGGTAGAAATTGCTCACTGCAGCTCCACCAGTGACCGCTATGGGTTGGCTGTAGCACCGGCACTAAAAAAGGAGGCAAATACACACTCAGACACACAATATAAAGGCAATTTACAGCAGCCAATTCACCTTGAATCCATGTTTCCGGACTGTGGACTCAAGGAGAACATAGAAACTCCACCCACATTGGGCTTTGAATTTGACTCCTAGTTCTCAGTGTTGAGAAAGTTTCACACCAGGAAACGATCACAAAACACCACAAGAGACGGGTTGGAGGAAAGGCCGTGCTATATTTGTTTTTCTTTCTTGTCCATCTGATTTTTTACACAGTGTACAGTTGATGTAGTCACACGTCAGGAGTGTTTGTTTCGAAAGTGCGTTGTCTTTCTGTCTCGACGGGCAAGTTCATTAAACGCCATTCTGTTCCCGCCAAAATAAGGGAACACTTTCAAATCAACAATGTTTTTTCACAGTTTTTCAGACGAACACGAGAAAGTGCTAAAGAACAGAAATCTGGGGTAAAAATGGAAACAGGAGAGGAAACGTGATCATTGCACTTAATAAAGTTTGGTTCCAAACCAAGTATGTAAACGATGATGATTATAATAATAGGACACAGAGTGAAGAAAACGTGTGCTTGCGTCACTCATTACCAGAATGGAATTTAAACAGCAAAATGTACAACAGCACCACCAACCTGCCACTTTCTGAACATGTCTCTAATCTTGACCCTAAAACAAGGCCACAACAAAACCAAGGCCAGAAGTTTGCGGACACTTGAACTATTGGGATTAATACATAAATTAAGCATCAGTGCGCCCACCCACTTTCTTCAGGAGGTGCAGGCTAGATGGTGGGGTTCTCACAATACTGTTATTTCCATATCCCACTATTCTGGCACACGTTACAGAGCCACAAAACTGTATATAATCAGACTAAATGCTATTTATGCTCAACTGATCTTAACAAGAAAGTATTCAAAGCCCTTAATGTCCCATCCTAATAGGTGGACCTTCCCCAAAATGAGTTTCAACAGCAGGAAACGTTATGCACATTCAGAAAACAAAAATCCTGATGCTGCAATTTTTCTCCTTTGTTTCAACACCGGGCAAAATAATAATAAAAAAAGATTGTTTCCCCCATGACTAAATTTGGAAATTATTACTTCTGCTTGAATGACCTAAGGAACGGGTCAGCATAAAATCAAGTAGCATTTAAAGAAAAGCTGAAACCTAAAGACACTTTAAATTAAGCATAACTGACTTTGCACATCCTAGAAGACCACCGTGCAAAAGCACATTGCATGCCAGAGCTGGAACTAGTAACACACTTTGAAACGTAAAGGACTTAACAAAAAACAAACAAAAAAAAAACAGGTGTCCACATACTCTTTGCCAGGGCTTATGTATAAGTTTGGTTATCACTTTTGGTTAAATGTTATTTTGCTGATTTTCCTTATAGTTAAGAAGCAACCAGATACTCTGTCACTGTGGGGGGGGGGGGGGGGGGGTCCTTAATC
>JAOUQT010012485.1:0-12121 GCA_025769995.1 Xyliphius kryptos | reverse complement strand
AAGTGAAGTTGAACATCTCCCATGACCTGCACACTCACCAGATCTAAATATTATTCAGACACTTTGGGGGGTTTTGAGGAGCGAGTCAGGAAACGTCCTCCACCAGCATCATGTAGTGACCTTGTCACTATCCTGCAAAAAGAATGGCTTACAATCCCTCTGACCACTGTGCAGGACTTGTAGATGTCATTCCCAAGACCAATTGACGCTGAATTGGCCGCCAAAGGACGCGCTACACCATACTGATCAATGATTGTGCTCTAAAACCAAGTGGTTCAGTTTCATTGTCCAACTTCTGTACATTCTCTGTACAAATGCAGTGATATTAATAGTGTTTAGTGGCGTTGGACCCACGCCTGTATCGATGATTCACCGCTGAGATGGCGATGAACATCCGACTACCGACGTCTCTCTAGGTTGTTCTTGGTCAGAAGTGCTCGCCGAGTTAGCAATACGCCATAAATGTGCCTGAACACATCTCATTTCAAGACAGCCACGCCTATCGGGGTAGATGTATTCACACGCAGGGTTGCCATTTAAACAACAATGGTGGAAGGCGTGAAAATACACCGTTGGCAGAGTGTAAGAAGCAAAGCAAGTCCCTCATCCCACCATCCACTGCCCCATAAATGGTCTTCCAGCTTCAGACCCCTCCTCCTCATACACATCTCTTCTATTTACTTTTCATGGGACTTGCAAATGAGAGAAGTTAGGACGTAAAGGGGAAAAGAAAAAAAAAATACGTTCTTGAGGGAGAGTGAGAAAGATGATTTATTTCTCCGGCAGGAGACGTGAACAAGGGAGTGCAGGCATGAAGGTTTCAGCAAGGCCTTTATAAAAGAAGCCTGCAGGGGTAATTTATGGGTCCGGCTCTGGACGTACTAATGAAGCGAGCTATGTGGAAAGTTTCCATGTCGGTTTATATAGGGCAGTCTCCTTGTGGCCTCATCATCTTTCTCATTTGTGTTTCCTCCCGATCCCCCCCATTCGATTCGAGGGGCTCTAATGGCGGAGCCAGAGACTGTCAGCATCCATGGGAGATCGCGGCCAGCGCACTGCACATCCGAAACGGAAATAAAGGCTGACAGTAATATGCTAAGACATGGGAGAGGGAGGGAGTCATACTTTATTTTGGGGATTTTCAGCCATTAAATGCATCCAGGGCCACAACTGCCATCTGGAAACCAGTACCGGGGGTCCGACCATACCGTAGACCTGCTGGTCAACAAGCCGTAGAAGTGAAATCACCTCAAAATAAGTCAAATACGGGAGGTCTCCTGCAACCTTTGTGCTGCAACTCAGATGTGGACGCTTAAGACATTAATGACCCCTTACCTGCTGCTCACCATCTGTCTGGCTGGAAGCAAATACATCAACCACGGTCCGTTCACCAAGAGCAATTGGTATATTAATTGGGCAGATTTGGAAAATAAAGCCTCCCTGCTACTTCAAAACCAGACGGCGGACACTTCATTATCCGGATTTGCTCCAGAAACTTAATTAGCAAGGTTGTATTCAGATAACCGGAAGTGGGGAGTTGGGATCATGGTATTGTGTTCACTTCGGATCCATCACCGGAGGTCAACATTAATCCAGTATTGGGTTATAAATGGTTATACAAGGTCATTCTATAACGCAACGATACATTAACAATCGGTCATTCCATAGAGACCTACAAATATCCCAGTTTAATTGGGGTCAGAACACAGGGTCCCATACACAATCCTTGGACAATGAGGATCAAGAGCCTTTCTCAAAGGCTCACATTGGTAATTCCATTGAACCTGGGATTTGAACCCTCAACCTTCAGATTGACAGTCCACCAAGCTACCACTCCCATGCCAAAGGAAACCAATGGTTTCATCACCGACTGCCTTGTTTTTCCTTTAAGGGTCTAACAAGAGTCATATGGATATGTGTGTTGGAGTGACATGAACATTGTTCTTTTAGTCCATAAACTAATGTCGCTGAAATTCAAGGAAAAAATTTGGTATTTATTTGCAGAAAATGAGAAATGGGGTGGCAGGGAGGTCAACCTGTTCTCCAGCGCTGGGGATTCCCAGTTTGAATCCCAGTCTGGATGGAGCTTCCATGTCCTCCCCATGTCCGCATGGGTTTCCTCCGGGTTCTCCGGTTTCCTCCCACGGTCCAAAAACATGGATTCCAGGTAAATTGAATGCACTTAATTGCCCCTAGTGTGTGTGTGTAAGTGTGCCCAGCGATAGATTGGCGCCCTGTCCTGGATGGGCATGGGGGAACACTCGCGACACTAGTACAGGATTAAGCGGAATGAAAACGGTGGTCAAAATGACGACCTAGAATGACACAAAGAAAACAAGCTCATTCATTTACATTTAGTTATTTAGCAGACGCTTTTATTCAAAGCGACTTACAGGTATCCCAACTTGGTTGGGGTCAGAACACAGGATTGATACTGCCCCCTGGAGCAATGAGGGTTAAGGGTCTTGCTCATAGACCCACATTGGTAACTTCAGTGAACCTAGGATTTGAACCCCCAACCTTCTAACCACTGAGCTACCAGTCCCATTTAGAAACCACAATTCTAATGGTTCAACTTCGGAAGAGTTCAGAAAGCAATATAAGGTTGAAGAACCATGATTTTTAATCCCAGCCTTCATGCAGAGTCTTTGCGTGCTGTCCACTCGTCTCTCACACTGCTTTTGGGTGACCTTATGCCACGCCTGGTGCAAAAACCCATGCATTTGAGCTTTGTTTGATGGCTTGTGACCACCCTCTTGATTACAAAGGCAAAGGGCGAATAAAAGAATTATAAAAAAAAAAAAAAAAAAATCTATGCGTTTTCCAAAATATTCAGGTTGTGGTCCATCGGCACTGGACCGGCAAAATCCGCTTTAGCTCTTTCGGGGAAAACGTATGAGCACAGATATGTTATTATTGCGACGCACACACGGCTGAAATCCACAGAAGAATGTGTGTCATTGAGAAATAACCAGCTACTGTGCAGATCAGGCCATGAGAGGAATGAAAGTCCTTCACGGCGACACCCCATTACACCACATTAAACTCACAGCAAGATTGAACTGCGTCAGATCCGGAGGTTCATAAGCAAATAATGCGACGGAATTGGATGTAAATGTGAATGAGCTGTTAAAGCAGGCACTGTTTAATAGAGACAAACCTGCAGTCGATGGCTAACGGGAGAGAGTGAGATAAAGGGTTGGGAGAGAGAGAGAAAATCTACCTTTGTTGGTTTTTCCAAACTAAGTAAACATCATTAAAGTGTCAGGGCCAATAAAACATTTTTATTAGCCGAGGTGAACCTATAACAGACTTTGTGTCATTGGTACCAAACTCTTAAAGAACCTTTAATCTAAAATAGAGGACACACTAATGATGGGACCAAGAGCCAGAAAAGTGGATCAGTACTTATGTAGGTAACAGTTTACATAAATCTGGGATTTATAATGCATTTATAACACGTTAATAAAGCTTTAAACTTGTCAAAAGCCTTTGTTCATGTCAATATAGGTTTATAAATACTGTTAACTTATAGAGACCAGTGACATAAAGCCTTATAACATTCGGAATAAGTTTAGTAACACTTTTTATGAACCTGGCATTTATAATGCATCATAGGAGCCTTCATAACATTTGTCATAAGCCTTTGTTTATGTCAATATATGTTTATAAACTTATTATAAAGATCTGTGACACCAAACTTATTCCAAGTGTTATAAGGCTTTATAACACTTATTATGAACCTGGCATTCATAATGCATCATAAGAGCATTCATAATATTGGTCATAAGCTTTTGTTAATGTCAATATATGTTCAGAATCACCCTCAAAGTGTCGTAAGAACAGGTCATAAGGATTTATTTGTTTAAATGATATATTTTATAAATACAGTTTATTAACTTATTATAGATATCAGTGACATAAAGCCTTATAACGCTTGGCATAAGTTTGGTAACACTTTTTATGAACCCGGCATTCATAATGCATTGTAAAAGCCTTCATAACATTGGTCATAAGCTGTTAATGTCAATATATGTTCAGAATCACCCTCAAAGTGTCATAAGAACAGGTCATAAGGATTTATTTGTTAAATTATATTTTTTGTTAACTTATTCTAGAGACCAGTGACATAAAGCTTCATAACTCTTGGCAAAACAAGGTCGGTAACACTTTTTAAGAGCCCGGTATTCATAATGCATTATAAGAGCATTCATAAAGCATTGATGACCCTTTGTTAATGTACATAGATGTTCTTAATCATAAATCGTTATAACAGTATGACAAAGCTGAACACAAAGTGACATAATGCATTATAACAAACTTATTTTAACTTTTTAAAGTTAACTTTTTTTAACTTTTGATGCTTAATTTAATGAACAGTTCAAATATATCATTTATAATGCATTATGTCGCTTTGTCTTATACGAATATGCCATAAGACTTTATTAAGTGTATATAACAGTTCAGCACATTATTGGGAAGATTCAAGGATCATAAACCCTTTGAGAGTCTAGTATTCATAATGCATTATTTACACATTTAAAAAGCTTCATAATGCTTGTTTATAAACATTTGTTAATGTCCATAGATGTACACATGTCATAAGGCTTTATAACACTACGAGTGTGGTTATGTACATCTATTGAAATTTACAAAGGTTTATAAACAAGTATAATAAAGCATTATGAATACCATACTCAGTGTTTATGATCTGTCCTATAATGCGCTAAACTATTATACACTTTATAATGCTTTATATCACATTGTTATAAAGCCTTATGACATATTCTTATCAAATTTGTAAAGTATGGTTTTAAGCATCTATGTACATTAACAGAGACTTGTGACAAGTATTATAAAGCAAAATGAATGCTTATTAAAGCTTTATGAAGGTGTTAATAATGCGTTATAAATACCAGATTCATAGAAACTGTTATTAACTTTAGTAGCAAATGGGGTTGGGGGGAGGGGGGTGTTTATGGAGTTGACAACACACCACGCACACTTTGGGACGCCTGTCCCTGGGCATCCACTTGCTGCTGGACTCATACTGGCTGTCCATATACATTTGGACTCATGTACCCAGTATCTGCTGCGTATACTGATGTATTAGCAAAGTAAACCAAACGGGTCCACAACAAAAATGAAGTATCGTGTGGGCACACAGTGCAAACCTCGCTGAAAAACAGCCGAGATGCAAATAAACAATTGCCCTTCCACCACGATCCGGGCGAATAAATCACTTACAATTTTGTGAAACCATTCATCATTGTCAGGAGATGCCAACGAACCCAGCATGCCCCAACAAGTTCCATTTCTCTCCCATCATCCCAGGCTTGTCGGCTGATGGGGCACACTGGCAGCGTGTTCATTTTTAGAACACCCTGTCAAGTTTTGTGCTATTTACTTATGGAAATCTCCCCCGGATGAGCGTCCGTGGCGACGGAGAGCCGCACGCGTGGCCCTGATGTGTCGGATTTCAACGGGGAGGAGAATTGTTCCGTACGTGTGCAGAGAAAAAAAAAAGATTTAAATAAACGCCATGCAAATGAAGCCGGCGCTTGAAGGTGACCGCGCGGCGGAAGTGGTGGTTGACCTGTTTATTCCCAAACACGAGTCGGAAAACCCAGAAAGTTCACTGAAGTGGAACGTCAGCTTCGTTTTAAGGCTATAACCTTTCTGTAGACACAGTTACGTTAAAATGTATGCCAACTCGGTCAGTCCTCCAACAGAAGAACTTTGTGAATCCACCAGCAGTGGGCCGTCAGGGTCTTTAAAGCCTTCTCTTCTAAAAATGATATGAATCACAAACCTAGGATGAGGATATTTGGTTCATGAATATTTGTTAAATAATTCCAGATGGTCTGTGTGCTTCCTTAGCGTTTCGCCGGTTACGCCGCTTTCAAATGAAAGCTTTTAACCAATCACAGCATCATTTGTTGACGGGGTCAAAAAATCCGCCTGAGGTCATCCGTTTGGGTCATGTAGGGGTCTTCCCAAATACGTACAAGGCTAAAATTTGGCATCGTGATTTCTAAACATGTCCTTGGAAAAACTAAGTACTTCTCACAAGTTGGATGGTTTTTTCGATACTGCCATCAAACACAAGACCCCACGAGGGTCATGTTGGGGTCTTCCCAAATACCTACAAGGCTGAAATATGGCATCGTGATTCCCAAACATGTCTTTGGAAAAACGAATAACTTCACATGCCCAAGTTGGATGGTTTGCTCGATATCGCCAAACACAAGACCCTGCCAAGATCATGTAGGGGTCTTCCCAAATACCTACAAGGCTGAAATTTGGCATAGTGATTCCCAAAAATGGCCTCGGATAAACTAAGTTCTTCTCACATTCCTAAATTGGATGGTTTGTTTAATGCCGCCAAAAACAAGACCCCGCCAGGGTAATATTGGGGTCTTCCTGAGTACTTACAGGGCTGAAATTTGGCATTGAGATTCCCCAAACATGTCCTTGGAAAAACAAAGTACTTATCACATTCCTAAGTTGGATGGTTTGTTCAATATCGCCAAACACAAGACCCCACGAGGGTCATGTTGGGGTCTCCCCGAGTACCCACAAGGCTGAAATTTGGCACCATGATGACTAATCATGCCCTTGGAAAAGAGGGTTCTCACTTTCCTACATTTAATTGTTCGTTCACTAGCGCCATCAAACGCAACACTCGGATGGACCAAGGTCTTCAATATCTACAAGGTTGGCATCACGATTCCACATCATATCCTTGGAAAACTAATTAAGTCTCAGATTTCTACGTTTATTGGTTTGTTCGATATCACCATCAAACCCAAGACCCCGCCAGGGTCAAGTTGGGGTTTTCGAGTACCTACAAGGCTGAAATTTGGCATCGTGATTCCCAAAAATGTCCTTGGAAAAACTAAGTACTTCTCACATTCCTACGTTGGATGGTTTGTTCGATACCGCCAAACACAAGACACCACCAGGGTCAAGTTGGGGTTTCCCCGAGTACCTACAAGGCTGAGACTTGGCAACATGATTCCTAAACATGTCCTTGGAAAAACTAAGTACTTCTCATATTCCTAAGTTGGATGGTTTGTTCGATACCGTCATGAAACACAAGACCCCGCCAGGGTCAAGTTGGGGTTTTCGAGTACCTACAAGGCTGAAATTCGGCATCGTGTCCTTGAAAACCTGAACAGGTTCTTGCTTTCCTAAGTTCCTTTGTACCTTCACCATCACCATCGAACGCAACGCCTCAGATGGATTGGGGTCTTGGCTAGCATCTACAAAGCTGAAACGACGTCTGCTACGTCAATTTATATCGTGTCCTGGAAAGGTGGACCCCTTACTCACAACTCACACTATATTTCCATTGATTCCAATCATTACCCTCCGCTTAATCCTTTATGAGGGTCGCGGTGGGGTTCCCCATGCCCATCCAGGGGAGAACGTTTCTCGCGCTGGGCAGATACACCCAGGACAGGCTGCCAATCCATCGCTGGGTACACACTCACGACTTTCACATTTTACATTCAAGAAAACCCATGCCATACAACTGTTATTACTTTATACTTGTTACATAAGATCCTGATTTTAACGTAGGAATCAATAAACCCACAACAACATCAAGATCAAGATAATTCAAACCTCTTTCATGAAGAGAACGTTCTCACAGACCTTCTCTCAGACTCGGTACTTTAACCAATATGTGGAAGTGTCGCAAAACGGCGTGACCTCAATGGACTTGTTTACTCATTTGAATACTACGGTTGCTGAAGCTGCCGGTCAGAGCGATCCTCTTCAGAAAAAGTGTGTACACACGGACATGAATGGGGTCACGGCGGTGGGATGGAGTGATTTTCGGGCGCAGTTCAGTTAAACAGCTAAAAGGATTCAGTGTTTGCCTAAAGAGTGAACGAGCCGAGCGGCGAACAGGTCCGACCCGAATGTAATCCCCCGCGAATGCGGGTACACACGGCCTCTTTCTCAACCTGAGAAGATGTGAAGAGCCTCTCGCTTACACAAGGCTCTGGACTTCAGACGGCAGACTGAACTAGACGGTTAATATCTTCTGTAAACAGGCGAGTCAGAACAGAGGTTCTAACCTGGAGACGCAGCGAGCGGGCTGTAAACGTGTTTATGCCATTAGAGCGCCGCTGGGAATTAAATAAGCCCTGGATTTAAATGGTCACAGAAGCATTTCTGTTTGAATACAAGCGCAGGGTGGATCAATGCCACTCGCATGTGAGGGCATGGAACCGCGGAATTCCCCGACCACACGGGAAGTGCTTCAATAAACGACAGGTAGTTCTGACGAGGCACGGCCTGTGAGAACCATACTGCTGCCAAGATGAAGGATAAAGGTTTAACTGAACCACGTTGAGCTCAGATTAAGGCATGTAATCCCAGAGCTGGGATCGTTTCTGGTACTGATGATGTGAGAGTGGGATTACTGACCACCGACTGATCAGGTTCTCGTCTTCAACCCGGTCAGGATGCGACAATGAAAAACCTCAGAATGGTTTCAATGTTACTGCGGAACAACAGGAGCATTCACAAGAATATTGATTGAGTATAATCTATACTGTTAATCTGAAGATGTTGCATACTTAATCTGTTGAAGCAAACATGACCGTAATGGCGTTGATAAAACAAGTAAAATAATCTTAAACGCAATCATAATCCCTAATAAACCAGAGCTAACAACTCACATAATCCCTGCACGCACTGGTTGCCACAGCTATTATAATCCCATAACAGTTGTCATCAGTACCGAAATCCCTCATAAACAACAGCTAACAACTCACATAATCCCTGCACACACTGGTTGCCACAGCTATTATAATCCCATAACAGTCGTCATCAGTACTGTAATCCCTCATTAATAGCAGCTAACAACTCACATACTGTAATCCCTGTACACACTGGTTGCCATAGCTATTATAACCCCCTAACAGTCATCAGTACAATAATCTCTCATAAACAAGAGTTGCCACACCTACTGCAATCCCTCATAAAGAGCTAACACAAATCCCATAATCCCTGTACACACTAGTTGCCAAAACTATAATAATATCTTTAACTGTAATCCCTTAAACAGCTAACAAATCCCATAATCCCTGTACACAATGCTTGCCACATTTATCTTAATCCCTCTAACAGTTGTCACAAGTGCAATAATCCCTCATAAACAAGAATGAACAACTTTCAAAACCCCTGTGCACAATGGTTGTCACAGTTATTATAATCCCTCTAACAGTTTCGCACAACTTTGGTAATCCTTCATAAACAGGAGTTGCCATAACAACTACAATCCCTCCTGAACTAGAGTTGCCACAAGTACTGTAATCTCCAATAAACAAGAATTAACAACACCCATAATCCCCGTACACAATGGTTGTCACAGCTACTATAATCCCTCTAACAGTTGTCACAACTCCTGTAATCCCTCATAAACAGCTAACACAGGTCCCATAATCCCTGTACACAATGGTTGCCAAAGATATTATAATCCCTCTAACAGTCGGCACAACTACGGTAATCCCTCATAACCAGGAATTGCCATAACTATAATCCCTCATGAACTGGAGTTGCCACAACTACTGAAATCTCTCAAACAAGAATGAACAACTCCCATAATTCCCGTACACGATGGTCGTCACGGCAATTATAATCCCTCTAACAGTTGACACAACTCCTGTAACCCCTTATGAACAAGAGTTGCCACAACTCCTGTAATCCCTTTACACCTGATTATAATCCCTTCAAACAAAAGTTCAAAACTCACATAATCCTGTTACACAATTTCCATAACTACTAAAACTGCTTAAGAGTTGGTAAAATATCTATAATCCCTCATGAACCCCAGCTGTCACAACTACCATAACCCTCTAACAACGGTTGCTACAACTACCATAATCTCTCAAACCGCTAACAATAATCCTGTACACAATGGTTGCCATAACTCCTATAATCTGAATAATAAACCAGATGGCCGTAACACAGAGCAGAACACAAACATTAAAATACTGGGCATGAAATCTGTTGGACTTGCAGATCATTGGACCAGAGATGAAAAATCATGAATCTTTCAAGAAGAACATGCAAATCTTAAATAGAAATTTAAGATTATAAACCCCCGTTATGCAGCTTTAATACAGTGATTTTTTTTTTAATCCAAGCCCAAACTGCTAAACCACTAAACCTGGATCAATACAAATCTGCACTTTATGTTTTTACAAACGAGATATTTGGCAAATTCAACTAATCTACACTTTACACCAGGAAGCACCGAACATCTGGATCCCAACATGTGGATCCAGGCAACCACATGCCCCCGGGGCCCGAAACCTCACTAGGCATCGAGTCCTTCAGAAGCCGAGGGTTTAAATGAGACCTGCATGGAGGATGAGATTCCGCCTGTCAGTCAGAGCTGAAAGCCTGACAGCAGAAGTGATTAGCTCTCATGTTTCGCTTGCTAACAGAAGCCCCCAGGTTATCCCTAATTTTAAGGCAGAACATGGATCGTGCGTTTTTAAAAATACCGAAGATCCTCACCCTCATGTCTGAGGGAAACCCGTTCTCTGAACTCACTAATGAGACGGTCCGATTAACCCGTAAGGATCCACTTCATACATTTATGAATGCGCCCAGCGAACACGTCGCGGCGTGACCGGAAAACCAAATGCAAACCACCTGTCTGTATTGACATGTCATCAGAATCTGCTTAACCGCCAATCGATCTGGAAGCTCATCCCATGGTGGCGCTCTCTGAGTCTGGTATTCATAATGCATTATAAACACATTAAGAAAGCTTCATGAAGTAATAATAATGCCTAATAACACTTATAAGCCTCTGTTAATGTGCAGTGAATTTGTTTTTGATTATACATTCATAAGCACTCTCAAAAGGGTTATACGAATATGCTATGAAGCTTTATAACAATACTCCAGCTGCAAAGGCTTTTTTCAGTTGTTTCAGAACGAACAATGCCTTTAGAGTTTTTTTTTCATGCATTATCTTCCACGAGGGTCACGGTGGGGTTCCCCATGCCCATCCAGGAGGGAACGTCCCAGGCGCCGTGTAGATACACCCAGGACAGGGTGCCAATCCATCGCCGGCCACTCACTCATCCACACACACACACTATATAGGGCAATTTAGAGCATTCAATTTACCTTAAATCCCTGTTTTTGGAATGTGGAAGGAAATCTGAGAACCCAGAGGAAACCCACATGGACACGGGGAGGACATGGTAACGCCACCCAGATCGGGAATCTCCCGACTCTGGAGTTTATATACACTTTAAATAAACAAATTAGTATTATAGAGAGAGGTTTGTGCCTATTAAAAATAAGAACGTACCTTTTATTTATAAACACACTTCACTTTTAAACTAAATCTCAAAGTGCTACCAAAAAAAAATAAAAAAAATAAATACAAAACAAACTAATTTAAAGTCATGTGTCATTGTTTGTTTTAAAACTCGCCTGAGGGGGCGTCACGTGGTTAGCATGTTCGCCTCTCAGCCCTTGGGAGTCCCGGTTTGAGTCCCGATCTGAGTTAAGTTTCCATGTCCTCCCCGTGTCAGTGTGGGTTTTCTCCCACAGTCCAAAAACATGGATTCAAGGTAAATTGAATGCTCCAAATTGCCCCGTGTCGTGTGTGGATGTATGTGTGACTGAGTGCCCAGCGCCCGAGATGTTCTCCCCTGGATGGGCATGAGGAACCCCACCGCGACCCAAGTAGAGGAATAAGCGGAAGATAATGGATAAATAAGTGAATTGTCCGTGGTGCCCTCAGATGGTCAGTGAGGGAAGTCCATAGATGAGGTGTGATGAAGCAAAAAGCCCCATAATGCCAAGCTTAATCCTGGGAGCAAGGAGGCGGTTTGAACTTGATGCGATCTTTTAAGTAAAAAAGGAGCGTTTCCGTACATACAACTTGTAGGTGGGGGAGGGGAAGGAGAGATCTACTTTATGACCAAAATTTCTACTATACATTTTGTTGAAATTTGTGTGGCTTTTACTGTATTTTTACATTATTTTTTTTAAACCTTTTTATTATCATTGTAATGCTTTGGCATTTGGGCGGCACGGTGGCTTAGTAATTAGCATGTACGCCTCTCAGCACTGGGGA
>JAOUQT010012484.1:0-22673 GCA_025769995.1 Xyliphius kryptos | reverse complement strand
TGGTCGAAAAATCGATTACAAAATTTGTACCAAACAGACAAGTGAAGCTGAATAAAAGTGTGTAATAATAATAAAAAGAAAGCACATTATCTCTGCAAGTGACATCTTGGTAGCTGAGCAAAGTTTAACCTCAGTAAAATCATAATGGTCACCATCATGATAACCAAGCTATTCTACAATTTGATTAATTTATTGTGCCAGGTTTGTCCTTCCTACTTCCAACATGTTCTATTTTCATCCACCAATAATGCTTTAAGCACATGCAGCTAACAAACCTCTTCGTCTGAACTGCTGCTAATTAAATATCTTGAGCAGTGAATAAACTGGAGATACTAAATTGACCTATGTGTAAATATTTGCATGAATGCATTTGTGTGTGTTTATGTTTGCCAGCTAGTTTGATATGTTAATGCATATGTGCGTGTCTGAGACTCACTTTAGGGATGGCCTGGGTAAGGGCACAGCTTGCCTTATCACTGATCCACACTTTTTCTTTGGGACAGAGGGCTGAGCAGATTGCCCGCAGCTCGGAGAAAATCTGTTCATATGGTAAACACTGCACTTTGAGCTCTGGTTTAGAGGATGTATCCAGTTCCAGGTGCTGTCGTACCAGTGGATCCTGAACTCGAAACTCATCCAAAAAAAGCCTGGACCACATAAATGCATGTATTCATTAAAACTGAGACTTACACATCATCTAAACATCAGTAGTGGACTTGACTGGAAGAAAGTTGAAGCGACTGGATGGGAATGTAAGCTGTGATGCAGTTACCGAATGCTGTTGGTCCCAATTATGGCGTAGGCGAAAAAGACCGGATTGTACTCAATATCTGAGCCACGCAAATTAAACAACCCTGTAAACAAAAGAAGAGCATTATTATATGAGTCAGAATAATCAAAGATAATGGATTGTAAAAAATCTATTAAAATGTATTTATTAATTATCATAGATTTACATTAAAATACATTATACAGTAAATGTTAACTAAAATGTAGTTTTTTTTCATCTTCCTTTTCTAAGTGATTTTAAAGTAATAAGCAGCATGAGAGCTGTCATGATCCATCCACACAGCCACCACACATACACACACTCACAGTCACGCACACACATATGCACAAAATGGTGTACTGATACGCACATGCAATCTCGTCCAGTGCTGTTACCACAAACCAAGAGATTTTCCTCTCAGCCATTTTTCCTCTCAACAGGGTGATCTTGTCCTGCCAGCTGATACCTGCAAAGTTCAATTGTAATTTATGATTACACACAAATTAATTTTTTACACTAAATGAAAAGCATATTTCAAATGATGTTTACAATCAGTTAACCATGTATTACTGACTTAGTGGTACAAAATGTTTTAATCAGTTCCTCTAATGGCACACTAAGGACTAAATTTAAGATTTTTTTTAATTGGGCTTTAAAATTATATGGTGTTTAGAGACTGTTGATTTTTTTTTGTCTTAAGGCCGGACTGTGAGTTCCTCACTGCATTCCAACAGTACTACTGAATAGTCAATGGGCTGGGCTAAAACTTACGAAGAATTAATAAAAGAATTGTGATGCTACTCATTCACTATTCATGATAAAATGAAACACTGTTCTTTGAAAAGAAGAGATCAATAGCTTAGCCTACATTTGAAGATGTACAGTGTCAGTCAAAAGTCTGGACACACCTCCTTTTTGCTTCACTTGTCCAATTGTCCGTTATCAGTTCCATATACTTTACAGATGGACTTTGTGGTTCTAAAATTACAGACTGTAGTCCATATGTTTGTGGACTACACTACATACTGTGCTAGTCCCCTCTACTCTGTTCCCTAATGGTAAGGACTCTAATAGTATCATCACAGAGCAGGTATTATTTCTATCCCAGCAGTGTCACTTAGGTGGCACTGTGTGTTTTAATGAAACAACAGCAGCACTGTTGCACTAAAACCATCTCACCATATCCGTGTCACTGCACAACTGAAAATAAACAATTAGAAGGTGTGTCCACCCTTTTGACTGATACTGTACAGGGTTAAACCACAGTTCCCATTACACAGTTATTGGCAGGACAGCAGTAAGTTGGTGTACAAGAAAGGGGACAAGACAAACTTATAAACTTACTTAATCTTGGTGTAACTAAATACAGTGTGAGTGTTTTTGCTCTAACCGGTGTATTTCAGCCCCAAAACGCTAAGCTGAGTGCAGGGGCGAACGGGTCGTTCCTCCCAGATGGCATCAATGAGGTTTTCTTGAACAGCGACCAAAGTGTGTCCAGCACTATTCAGTACTTTAGACATGTTCTTCCACTGATCTAAAACCACCCAGAAGATAGACCAATTACATATGAAATGATCTTATGTCAGAAGCAAAATAACAGTGTAACAAACTAACCTGCAGCCAGGATCCAGGGGTCGACTGCCACTGTGGCATTTTCTGGTAGGATGCTAATGAGCCAGTCCTCCTGTGATAGCGTTTCCTTCAGACCTGAACATGTACAGCTCAGGATTTAAATCTAATAGCCCACATTAATTTAAAATTTACATTAGAATGTGTTTTTTAGAACAGAATATTCCACAAATTCGCAACACAACCTTAATCCTAACAACAAATTTAGAAAACATAAAAACACTGGTCAAAACATTACCAAGAACTAAGTTCTCTAATTGATCTCCTGAGATCTGTGTACTATTTGCTTATTAATTTGTGTGACCTGTTTGTGAAAGCAGCAGGAAACAGGAAAGTCATTTATAGCAATCTAGTTGTAAGAAAAAAAATCACAATAAGATTAGTATGTTATATATAAGCAAGCAAGGTAGGTATTTAAATTGAAGAGAAGCTGAAGGACCAAAAATATTTATTTTTTTTTTTACCCATTTTCATCAAAGACCAGTTATTGTCCATTTGCTGACTGGCCTGAAGAAAGTAGCGTCCATCAGTCCACATGGCAGCATGATGCTCTGTCACTATAGCAGTACCTACACACACATATATATGCACACGCACATTTGTACGCATGCACACAGTGTTTAATTTCTGTGATGTGAGTGATACCAGTGTATTTTTATAACAAATATACATTAGCCAAAAACTATTTTAAATGCAAGTACATAAAACACAAAATTACTTCAAAAGTAAATTTCAACCCCCCACAAACACACCTGCTGAGCCATTAAATCCACAGATAAATTCACGCCTGCAATCACAAGGCGCGATGTATTCACTCTATACAGGATAAAAGATAAATAACTGAATACCTTAAAAAAAACTTTTTTTTTTTAATTTCACATGCGATAAAAACATGGTCACACAGGTACATTTTGTGCATTTCATTGAAGTAGTACAATTATATTTTTTTGTAACACTATCATTAAACTCTGTATCACGGCTAAAATTAGAAACCTACATCAACTGTGTACCTGTTTATGTTTACAGACTTCTATACTGTGTAACTGTAAATCTCAGATTTATCAGTGTTTTATGAAAATTTCCATCTGATATAAATCTGCAGCAACATGTGATAAAAAGTTTGAACTGTGTCCTTTGAACAGTACTCATTAACGTTCAGATTAGCTTTTAAATGGTTTGTTCTGTCATTACCTCTGCTGTGTTTCATTTTAACTTTTAAATGTACAAAATACTAAACCCTGAAAATCTTGGATCATGTCAGTGCCGCCTAAACGAATGACAGCATTAAAAAAAATAACTTTTAAATAGGTGCATTTTAAAGCTCAGTTATCTCTGGGTTTCTAAGCGATGTAAGTCTTATCAGTGACATTAGCAAGTCTGACATTTGGCAACAACAGAAACTTTTGCTCACCAATTTAATTTCTATTCACATTTTTAATGCAAATTATAGATATTAACTGTTGTTAAACATTGCTTGTGTTAATATTACAAAAAAAGAAGCAAGAAAAATATGGTAAAATACTATTTTGGAAAAAGTACAGCATCACACGTTCCTAATAAATGAAAGATTTAACTGGTAATAAGCATATAATCCAAACCAATTTAAAATATGTATGTTAGTAAATTCAGACTTTGAAACAATAAATAAATAAAATCAGACCTGGTGTGCATCTCCTGAAGGGATGATGTATGCATGGATAGGCTCAGCAAGAAACTTTCCATTTTTCATTGCCTGCCTCAGCTTCCTCAGCAGCTCCACCGTGATCTTTGGAGACATTTTAGCATCTGAAAACAGAACACAGCATTCCATTAAACCCAACCAAACTAATAATGATCATCAAAAATAAACGGATACTTGACCTGACTAATATTTCATACTATTAATCTGAGTCTAATTTCCAAAAGCTGTGTAATTCTTTATAAATACTATAAATCATTAACATTAAATACATTACCTGAACTCATGGTTTTCTTTTTTCTTACTCTGAGGTTGAAGGTCTGTCAGAGCTGAGGAGTTTAAAGTCTGACTGCGATCTGATCATCAGCTATAAAGTCTTAAAAACTTAACTTACTTCTGGTTAAACATTAATACTCTGTAATCCATCACATAAATGACCCGTGCAATAAAGTCATGGATTTTGAATTACATCAGGGGAATTTAATGGCTAATGATGGCTCCATAATGCTATGAGGGTTGATTAGCTGGGATTCTTTTGGACCCCTGATACATCCACCACCATCTCTGACAGGTTATCATTATGAGTTTAGCCTTAGTCTTCCAAAAGGACATGTCGCCACATACCTCCAAAGAAACTAAATGATGTTCAGAGGAAACTTCATCAAGTTAAGGGTTTTGTCCGTCCAATCAAACCGAACCAAAACACCATGTAACACGAAATGCAAACGTGCCCAAATACGTCAACCAGTCAATCAGTGCATGTTGGTAGATCGCTCTGGAAAACCCTACAGGTTTGCAAAATGACACAGGCAGGTGTCTTGTTAACTGCACCCATCAGTGCTTTTATTACAACACAGTATCAGAAGCACATATACACGTGCGCGCACACACACCATTCTTAGACCGGGGCGTGGCTACACCCCCTGCCACAATCGGTTATTGTGTGCTCCAAAATCTTAAGCATGCCCGAACTGATGTGTCGAACAAAAATTACTTGTTCGATTCGGGCAAGTCCTCTGCAGAGTAGGACTGTTTGGTGCATACATGGAAGAAGCTGAATGAGAGGATTAAGATCTGAAACTGACATTCAAATGAAGTCAAGGCTCTTTGTTGGGCAGTTTTGGAAATTGCTGGCTGAAGAAAGTATTCAAAAATAAGAAAATATGCCACATATTTAACAGTATTTTTAGGACCAACCTATTTATGCGAATCAGCCTTTTTTCCACATGAAAATAATTCAGAGTTCAGATATTGTTCCACCCTCATTGGTGATCATTTGGAAGCCTGAGAATTGGCATCAGCAGGTACTGACCTGACTACTCATATCTGGCTGACACCATTCAGTGCAAATAACCAAAATAATATTTTTTTTTAGTGGATTGACTTGTATTGCTAATAATATCAACATGGTGTATGTGTAAAAAGGTTTAAACATTAAAGTTTAAAAAAAGATTAATTCTGGCATACCAAGATGATTTGTCCACTGAAAAAAAAAGATCTCATGCCAGAAGTGTCAGCACACCTTGGAAAACAATATTCTGCATTAAGTGTGCTGTTCATTGGCCAAAGAATAATTCCACAACCTTGTGGGGTCCATTTCATGTACCTTTAATTATTATTAACAATATTATTAATGGAACCATTAATTATTATACTGGGACACCTTAGTACTTTAGTGTAATAAATAACAATGAGTAATTAATCATTTCCAGGTGATTGGCAATTAATTGGACAGTTAAGACACATTAAATTATAGGATCTGGTCACTAAAGCCTGTTTCCAGCAGATAGACAGGGTGAACATGTCGGGCGCTAGGCAGATACACGCAGGACAGGGTGCCAATCCATCGCTGGGTACACACTCACTCACACATCCACATACACTAACACAGTACACAGGGCAATTTCGAGTATTCAATTTACCTGGAATACATGTTTTTGGACTGTGGGAGAAAACAGGAGAACGCTGAGAAATACCATGCGGACATGGGGAGAACATGGAAACTCCATCCAGATTGGGATTCAAACTGGGAACCCCCAGCGCTGACAGGCAAACGTGCTAACCACTAAGCCACCGTGCTGGGGAAAAAAAGATACAGTATGCTTAATTTAGAATTGGATAAATGAACAGGTTTAATGCTGTGTTGACTTGGGTTGTTCTCTCATTTGGAAGTCGCCATGGATAAAATCACCTGCCAAATGACTAAATGTGAATGTAAACTGCCACATCAGTACTCACTAGTAACTGCAAGTGAGAACTTTATTAATCTTAGTAGGTCGGTTGGTAGATTGGTTGTTTAATACCATGTTTATCTGTTAGTGATTTTCATGGTAGGATAAGTATTTTCCATAACATTTTAATAATTTTTGTATTTGTATTAAAATTTCTTTATATTTTTGCAGTTTATTTTAAATGTGAGTTATCAATCTTGTGCTTTTTCAGAAACTTGATTAGAGTCTCTGCTTTGGTTTTGTTAAAAATGTCCACCACTGAGGTTGGTAGTACCAATCCTTGTCGTTCAGGGTTATACTTTGGGCATTTGGTTAGTATATGCTTAATAGTTATTTGTGTATTGTATTTGGCACATATTGGTGGCTGTTCTCCCTTCACCAGGTGTAAATGTGTTTGGTGAGTATGTCACAGACAGTGATTTTCGAAGTATAGGATGTTCGGGTGGATTTTGCAGTGTGTTCTCTTTTTGCCACGTATTTTTCATTGCACACTTGCTTCATATCTGTAAAGTGGGAGCTTGAAGTTAGAGTTTTCCACCGGTTGTACTCTTTCCAGTCTTAATCCTAGCAGTGATTCAGTTAGTAAAAACTCAGAACCATTACATCTCTCCGCACGGGAGTTAGCGGTGGCGACATTGTTTCATCACATTGCTATCTGGGTGTATCTAACGGGCCAATCACGTTGAACGAATCAACAGCCTCAGTCTCTGATTGGCTGGATTTAATGGCAACGACAACAAAAACAAGTTCCATACCGAATATATAGTCATTGATTTATATCAGTTGTTTATATTCATCGTGTTTGTTCACATATCAGTGTCATAAACAGTATAACTTTTATATAATTGTAAAGTTCATAAAAACCAACGCGCATTCCCTCTCAGTACAAACAAACCCACGAGTGAAAGTTAAACAGATTCACACAACGACCTCTTGAAAGGGTATTTAGAGAGGAACCCGTGTTTTATTGATAATTACATAAACTGCTCAGTTGCTCTCTCACTGAGGAGGAAGACTACCGCGAGCACGCGCATCACACGCGCGACAACGTTGCCCGCCACGCTCGCGTTATTTCCGCATAAAAAGAGGCTCATTTATTGTTAAAGAAACACAATTTTCAAATATGTAGGATTTACCTATAAAACAGTGCTCCGGTTTGGTATACGAAACTGCTTCTAAGCCTTCCACTGAGCCTCCGCTTTACTTAGGACGCCGCCATATAAGACGCTGACGTCAGTGCTCACGTGACATCGCTAGTTTCCATTTGTGTTCCTCTATTTGAGTCTCACCCCCTTTTCATTTCGAACTCTTGTTTTGTGTACAACTTCACAATATCACTTCACAATATGAACATATATAAGACGTATATACCTATAGGATTGAATATGATATATTATCATATATACTGCAGAATGGTAAGACGTGGGTGAAGGTGTGGTTCGCTCATAGCACTTAGTGCATTGTAAATTCTGACAAAAAACAGATGGTAAACACAAACCAGTATTTAAATACATTGAGAACATCCCATGCTCATATAGGAAAGAATGTATTGGGCACTGGGCAGACACACCAAGGACTGGGTGCCAATCTATCGCTGGTCACACTCACTCACACAGCCACACACACAAACACATACTATACAGGGCAACTTAGAGTATTGTATTTACCTTGAATCCATGTTTTTGGACTGTGGGAGGAAACTAAAGAACCTGGAGGAAACCCATGGGGAGAACATGGAACCTCCACCCAGATAGGGATTCGAACCAGGAATATCCAGCAATGAGAGGCTAACGTGCTTACCACTAAGCCACCATGCCACCCTTATTAAGAACAAAATAATATACATCCATCCATTATCTTTCGCTTATTCCCTACTAGAGTCACAGTAGGGTTCCCCATGCCCATCCAGGGGAGAACATCTCGAGCACTGGGCAGACCAATCCATTGCTGGGTACACACTCACACATCCACAAAAACACACTCTATGGGGCAATTTAGAGCATTCAACTTACATTGAATACATGTTTTTGGACTGTGGAAGGAAACCGGAGAACTCACACAGACACAAGGAGAACATGGAACCACCCAAATCGGGATTCGAACCGGGAATCCCCAGCGCTGAAAGGTGAATGTGCCACCCACAAAATAATATAAAAAATTAAATATATTAAATAATTACATGTGAATAAGTATTTATGTCAAGAATAGGGATTTACAGGATTATACAGGACCCTCATATTGTAATTTGAGCACTTCACTGCTGGACATTGCACATTCATTTACCCACAAACCTTAAAGCAAATGAACCCTTTGGGAAATCTTAGGAAAGGGTATGAGTAAGGACTCTTTTTCCATAATGTAATGTTGAGAAAAAGATTTTTATTAACTTAACCTTTAATCGTTAATTTCAATTTAAGTCACCATCTAAATACTTAGTAAGAAATGGAAAAGTATAAGCTGTACCAATGGCATTATAAGATTTGGATTCATCAAAATATTGATATGACATTTACCATCCTATAAAAACCACCTATCTTTTCCAGGACATCAGTGCCTACTGTAGCAAAGTCAAAATATGAGCTGCCATGTCTGTGCTTCATGTTTAACGTTCTTTGTTTGCAGGCCTTGTGACTGACTTGTGTTGTTCTCTCATTTGTAAGTCGCTTTGGATAAAACCATCTGCCAAATGACTAAATGTAAATGTTATCCAAAATAACACAAATAAACCTTCTGGGACATCTGAGAGGGAAAGTATAAATAAGGATTTTTTTTTTATGATGTAATGGAAGTAAAATATTTTGATGAACTTAACCTTTAACATATGATTTAAATATAAGTCACCAGCTATATATTGAGTAAGAACAGGAAAAAGATAAGATGTTTAAAAAGTATTCTGTTTTGGATTCATCTTAATAATTATGACGTTTACCATCTAATAATGTCATTGCTCTTGTACTTCATCAGTGGATCACCATCTTCATGACAGACTTAAGATAGCAGGTGAGGATGGGAGAAATCACTTCAGATATACAAACAGCACTGCACTGGGGCCCCACAAGGATGTGTCCTGTCCACACTGCTCTTCTCCCTGTACACCAATGACTGCACATCGCATGACCCAACTGTTAAACTCCTTAAGTTCCCAGATGACACAAACGTCATTGGTCTTATACAAGACCGCGACGAGTCTGCATATCGGTGGCAGATTGAATGGTTGGTGTCCTGTTGTAAACACAAAAATCTGAACCATGGAGATCTTCTAGTTCCTAGGAGTCACCATCTCTCAGGACCTAAAATGGGAGCACAACATTGGGTTCATCCTCAAAAAGGCCCAACAGAGGATGTATTTCCTGTGTCCGCTAAGAAAGCATGGTCTGCCACCTGTCTTAGACCTGCTGAAAGAATCATTGGTGCTCCTCTGCCCACCCTACAGGACTTGTGCACTGGAAGAACCAGAAAATGGGAAGAGAAAATCCTCACAGACCTTTCACACCAGGATACAAATTATTTCAGCTCCTTCCCTTCGACAATGATAGAGATCTCTGTAAACAAAAACCACAAGACACACAAACAGTTTCTTTCCCCATGCTCTAACATTCATAAATAGCTATGAAAACTCTGCATATAGACTAATTTGTACAAACAAATGCCATGGCCTATGTTGCACTTTATTGCTTGGCTCCACAATGCATCTTTATTATTTATTCATTCATTCATTCATTCATTTTCTTCCACTTATTCCTTTATAATTCCCCATCCAGGGGAGAACATCTCGAGCGCTGGGCAGATATACCCAGGACAGGGCACCAATCCATCGCTAGGTACACACTCACTCACACAGTCACATACACGAGCTATACTGGGCAATTTAGAGCATTAAATTTACCTTCATGTTTTTGGAATGTGGGAGGAAACCGTAGCACCCGGAGGAAACCCACGCAGACACGGGGAGAACATGCAAACTCCACCCAGATAGGGATTCGAACTGGGAATCCCCATTGTTGAGAGGCGAATGTGCAATACTTAGCCATCGTTCCGCCCGCATTTTTATTACATATTTATATATTTTGCACACTGTATACAGTTAATTGTGAAGTGTATTGTAATGTAACATGAGAGACATCATCATTCCATAAGCAAATTCCTTGTTTGTGTTTCATACTTGGCAAAATAAATCTGATTCTGATTGTTTTGAAAATATAAATTAGGACTTGTTTTTGTAACTTGATGGAATATGGAGTGACATCGGTGTCAAAAAATTCGTACGTAAAAAATACTTATAATCACAAGACTACATGTTTAAAATAATACGATGATAAGTATTTACGCCCGTACGACAAACTACGTCACGTCACCGAGTTATTAGACTCAATGCATCGAGCGGATGAACAATCGATTCTGCATATTGCGCATGTGCGGCCTGATGATTTTTTTTTGTGTTGCAAACTGTGTAGCTATTTTATTACTGTACTTAGCAACTTTTTTTTAAAGCAACTAGGGACAAATTTATCGACGTATTCTGTTATTGGAAACATTTGGAGACTCTGTGATGAATACATAGCTTATGTAGTGGTTAAATTGATACCTGTTGTGACACCAACCTTCCTCTAGATGGCACTTGTAATGTATTAGTTAATGTGAGTGATTCAGAAAGAGGGCAGGGTTTCGAAGACGACTTAGTGTGTGCGGTCGTGTTATTTTGGTACAGAATCTATATGTTGTTCTGTCGGTGTGTTACAGTGTTTGTACAACGGCTCAACACTTTAAGTTACGGGTATTTAGAACTGAAAAATAAATTAGCTTATTGCACTTTAAGATTAAATAAACTTATCAAGATATAATAATTATATTTACTCCATTTTCCACGTGTGTAATCGTTCTCAAAACTTAAATTGACTCCCCACATCTTACAAAACAAAGTGGTGGTATAAGAAAGAAAGTGATCACCCACCCTGTAAATATAAGATTTATACAAGAAACATACATGAAAAGTAAAATAAAAATTTATGACCAAATTCTTTTGTAATATATATTGTTGTATGAAGTCACACTTTTTAATTAGTGACATTTACCAGACACTTTTATCCAAAGCAACTTACAAGTGCCCAATTTAACAGTTGGGGTCAGAACAAAGGGTTACATACAGAATCCCTGGAGCAATGAGGTTTAAGGGTCTTGCTATAGGACCCACATTGGTAACTCCAGTGGACTTGGGATTTGAACCCACAACCCTTAGATTGCTAGCCCAACAACATAACCACTGAGCTATCTCACCCAGTTGTTTGTTTTAAGTCTGTTACATCTGCATGTGATTTTACACAAAAACTCACATTTTTACTGTATTTTAGATTTTTGTCCTGGCAAATATTGACAAGGTAATCTGAGCTAACTACAACTTGTGAAGTAAATCATATTTGCTCTTTATGCCTCGCCTCAGCCATTCACCTGTTGTAATGGAAACTACGGTTTACGGTTTAATAAAGCGTAGAGAGTTTTGTCACATTTCGATTTGTACATGCGTTATTTAGAGAAATAGTACTTTTTTGATTCGTATATAATTTTTTTTGATTCATATGTAATTTTTTTAATTCAAATGAAATTTTTTAAATTCGTGTGTAATTTTTTTATTTGTACAAGTTTTTTAATCCATTCGTAATTTTTTTTATTCGTACGTGAGAAAATTCTTATCATCGTACATGTTGAAGGTGTATTTGTGTACACATCCTTATTTATGATTTTTTTTTTTTTTTTTACAAATGCAGTTTTTAACAGTGAAATCATTCCATAATGAAAGTGGGAAAATGATAATCTTAACTTTTAACAACAATTTAAATATAAGTCACCATCTAAATATTTAGTAAGAAAAGAAAAAAATATTAAAAGCACCGTTTTTAATTGCATGTAGATTTCATATACATATTCAGGTGAATTAGTATCAAAATGAGATTACTTCATTAATTCCCATAAATTAAAAGGTATTTTGATTCTGATTTATCTAAATCTTTATAATAAATTTACCATCTTATAATTACATATATCTTTTTCAGTGCATCAGTCCTAACTGATGATCCTGCCAAACGTGCTTCATGGTTAATGTTCTTTGGCTTGCAAGCCTCATTCTTTTTAATTTAAATATAGTAATATAATATCAACTAATACAGATTCTAAAAAAAAGCAAGTAAGATCTATATTTCCTTGTGATGGTCACATATCTTTTTAATACTATTGAATCAAAGGGGCATTTTTCCCCCTTCTTCCTTTATGTAGCAACTTGTGGTAGATTCTAAGCCAAATGGTGCCCAGTCATAACATGAACAGAAAACCATTTATACTAAATCTGCCATACATCTTTACTTTTTTACTACAGCAGTTTCCTTGTAAATACTAAACACAAAGTGTAATTTCTTTATTGATCAGAGATAATATACTGCAAAGAACATATAAACACCCGAAAATAAATCATCGTTTGAAAGAAAAAAGTACAAAATGCATTTACAAGATATGAAAAAATAAGACCCAGATACTTTTACATACAGAAGAGTACATGACTTGAAACAGCATGCACCAAGAAAAGAGATGCTTTAACATGAATCTATACAAGTTAGAATATAAAATGCATTAAAACAAAATACAATTTAAAACAGTGGACTTAAATTTCAAATAAAGTAACAAACTGAATTTAAGCATAAAACTGCATTTAACTCAGTCCTTAAAGGTGTTACATGGTTACATGTTCAATGAAAAAATTCACCAGAAAAGAACTGGAGTTATTGCTAAGTTTAGTGCAGAAAACATGTCTTAAAAATATAAACCAAAGTTAACGAGAGAAGGAGAACAGTTCTGCTGTAGAATGTCAAAAGAACAGGGACGCGACCTGCAGCAGAAGTAGAGCATATTATTTAATTAGTCTCAACTATTTATCTTAAGGTACATATCAATTATCAAGCACACAAGTCATGCATTTTAGAGAACTTTATCATTTAAACTATGTGGTAACAGTTTGAGAAAGTCCCATTTCTATTTATGTATGTCAGTGCGTCAGTGCACAAAACAAGTTCCATAAAGACATGGTTGGGTAAATTTGATGTAACAGAAGCCTAAGGTCAGAAGATAAAAAAAAAAAGATCAGAGATTGAAAGTGAGACTTGCTCATCTGATATCAGTACCTGACCTTATAAATGCCATCTTAAATGAATAAACCAAAAACTTAGCCCTTTGATGTCAATAAAGTTTCTGTATGTGCAGTTTGCAGTTCAAATTCAATTATGTAATTACCTATACAGACTGGAATATTTATATATAATATAATGAAGTGCCGGGCGAAATGGTGGCTTAGTGGTTAGCACATTCTCCTCTCAGCACTGAGGATTCCCGGTTCGAATCCCAATCTGGGTAAAGTTTCCATGTTCTCCCCCTGTCTGCGTGGGTTTCCTCCGGGTTCTCCGGTTTCCTCCCACATCCCAAAAACATGGATTGCTCTAAATTGCCCTGTATAGTGTGTGTTTGTGTGTGTGGTTGTGTGAGTGAGTGTGTACCCAGTGATTGATTAGCACCCTGTCCTGGGTGTATCTGCCCAGCGCCCGAGATGTTCTCCCCTTGTTGGGCATGGGAAACCCCCCGCGACCCTCATAAAGGAATAAGCGGAAGATAATAAATGAATGAATGAATGATGTGCCTTTACACTCTATATATTTTCCTACAAAAAAAACTAAACAAGGTAAGACTTTAATAGATTATTATATTTTTAAGACTAGACATTAATTGGATACCTACATGCTATGGTTAAAAGTTAAAACCATTTACAGTATATAGTGCCATTTAAATTATACAGTTGCACAATCATGTTTTACCTGCCAAAAGCATAGATATAATACATGTCTTGTATGCTTTAACCCTTTAACAACGTGCCTTAGCTCAAATCCTGAAAAAACAGGTTTGTATTTCAATTTACATTTAGTCACCAGTGTATTTGATGAAAGGTGTGAAGCTTACTTTTCATGCATTCTCCACTCTGCTTAAAGTGACCCATCTTCTCACTGTCCTTCACAGAGTCAAGCTTCTTCTGATTAACATCACCTGTTTAAAACATTTAAAACAAATGAGGTAACATGTTGTCATTAAAATGAAAATGTATACTACAGCTTTGAAGATCTTGACTGCAATCAATCTAGTGTAGATTTATAATCTTTGGTGGTGTTTGCCCCCTTTATCTGTAGTGCATACTTATGTTATGCTCTTGTTTTGTTTGTTTATAAATCATACTGCTGAAAAAAACAGCATCCCAGAAAAGGCCTCAAGAACCTGATTTGTATGTTACCCGAGGTGAAGGTACCTGTGATGCGGTGGCACTAGGGGTTGAAAGGCAGAGCTAGTGTGTAGATCAGTGATCTTAATTACCACACCTGATGCTGTTGTGCCTGATGACGCGTACCGTTTTATAGGCTGTGACGTCGTGTGCCTCATGCGTCTTTAGTCACTCCCGGGTTTCGGCACCAAATGTAACAGGGGACGTAAGGAATAAGGACCAGAGACAGGATTTCTCCCTCTAAACTGAGGTAATCAAGATTATTGATCTGCATGTTGGCTCCAGCACTCCTCCCCGAAGAGCCCACGCTTCAAAATACCATTAAATTTATGCCTCTAGATTTATTTTGCCTGGTAAGATTTTCTTTCTGTTTAAATTTGCTGCAATTCCATATTGGTATCACACATTCCCTTATTCTGAAGTTTAATTTTATAAAGTACTCTTTTATGTTTACCTTAAAGCATAATTAATGATACATGTAGTGTGCATTTTTGTGGACAGGAAGTTTATTGTGACTTGAAAAAATTGTTGAAAATAGTCAAATAATTTATAAAAATGTTACAGGTAAATGATCTAATGCATTATTTAATTATTTTATATTCTAATAAGCTGTATGTACATCTAGTAGTAGACAATGACAAAATTACAAAGAAAGGAGGGAGAATGTACAAACCCCAAAGTACATAAAAAGCCTAAAAAAACAAAACTGGTTATATTTAATGTCTTAAAGACCAGATTGGTTGATCAGTCAAAAATGTTTAATTAGAAGACTGTGGGATGTTAACTGTTGCTAAAACAGGAATCTGCCTGGCATCCACATTACAGATAAATGAACTGGAGACATGAATTGAATTGTCCCTTGTAGTTCCGATTGATATTTGGTAAAAGAAGCTCTCTGTATTACATGTGTGTGTGTGTGTTTGCTTTTGAGGAATTAAACATTTCATAAAGTGCACTAGCCATGATTGTACAGCAGTGAAAGTGCTGGTGCATGGGAATCAGACATGTTGAAATGAGACAGAAACTGTGTAATACGCCCCCAAGGGTATTAGGTGTACAGACACACAGGGTAAAGAATGGGTCAGTCTGATGAACCCCCCCTCTCCTGTTTCAGAACAAGTGGCAAGGTGGACAGTCTCACACCGTTTTACCAAGACTCCGGTTTCATAGTCATTCCTTTTCTGAGTTTTTTGAAAGACCTGTATTGTTCATTCAGAGGGATCCGAATGGGTCTGCAAAATGACAATGGAATGAAATCTACCACAATTTAAGTAACCTGAGAATACAAGGGACAATTCAGGACCCCGCATACCAATTCAAAAGCAGAATGTGCAAAGTCATGTCCTGTTTGAATCTCTAGTACAGAACATATTCAATACAGAGTACAAAGTATACATTTACAGTTCATAAAGTATTCATAATAAACAGTACAATGTATAGAAAGCATAAATAAGTACAAAGTAATATAAAAAAACCTGTATGAATCATGCTGGAATTTTACTTTGAGCAGTAATTTTGAGTTTTTCTTTAAGTCATGAATATGGGGTATTTTTCTAATTAAAATCAATACATTCACCATGTACCCAGCGATGAATTGGCGTCCTGTCCTGGGTGTATCTGCCCAGCGCCTGAGATGTTCTCCCCTGGATGGGCATGGGAAACACCCCCTTATGACCCTCATAAAGGAATAAGCGGAAGATAATGAATGAATGAATGAATTCACCATGTCAAATTTCGATTGTGAGGTATTGTTCTATTTATTCATCTTATCTCACTATCTTCCACTTAATCCTCTATTAGGGTCATGGGCGAGTTTCCCATGCCCATCCACGGGAGAATATCTGGGCAAATATACCCAGAACAGGGCACCAATCAATCACTAGAAACACACTCACCCACTTAAACACACACACTATATATGGCAGTTTAGATTCACATTAAATCAATGTTTTTGGACTGTGGTACAAAACCCACACGGACATGTGAAGAACATGGAAACTCAACCCAGATTGGAATTTGTACATGGATCCCCAGCGCCGATGGGTGAATTTGCAAAACCACTAAGCCACTGTGCCACCCCCCTGTTTATTTGATTATTTATTCATTATTTATTGGTTTTACAGTTTTGCAGATTATTTAGCAGATGTTATAGACAGATGATATTCCGTTCTTTACCTTTCTTCCCCAAATGTGTAACCAGCTCATGGGGTATTTGTTATAGTATTGTCTTGAACAAATTTATTTTTAGGCTAACTCAATTCCACATAAGATTAATTAATACTTTATAATAATCAGTATCCCGATGACAAGATGCTTTCCAGATTACTTTCTTTCGTGACTTACAGATACAAATATTTTGAAACAATCATAATTTATGTTTAAATTTATGTAATACTGCTTATGTTGATAAAACAGATGTGTGAAATATGAAATACAGTATCGCTGTCTATTAAACATGTTTACATTTATTTTAACATTCTAACTGCTAGTAAGAAGAATAAATCAAGTCATGCAGCACTTTGGATCTCAGTAGTATGGTGAAATAAAGCGTAGTATAGCTTATCCATTTGAACTTTTATTTAATGTACAGTGAGCACAAGACAAAAAAAACTAAAATGGAAAATTCAATTAAGTTTTGTTGCAGTCACAGTCCTATATGACTTTACTTGTAGAGGCAATATTTTTTCCTAAAAAATACCCTAAAATGTGTTTTTACTTTTCTTGATTAATGATCAGTGGGCACTTTTCATTATTAATGACTATATTTGTAATAAAAGGTAAAAATGAAAGTAGAATTTTTACCTGATACAATAAAGGTGACTTGTTGGCATTTTCCTCCTGGCATCAGTGATAGAGCACCAGGCAAGATGGACACTCTGGACAGATGAACCTCCAGGACATCTGCCACCCTTTTGCGAAAATCATACCTGCCCAGATGGCAGCATTGTTAAATCTTTTTTTTTTAATTCATTACATTTCTCACTATTTAATTTCTCTCAAATTTTATCTACTGTCGGCTTTAAAATGTATATAATTAAAACTCTCTAACTTATGATAAGTGAAATAAAGCTTATATAATAAAACTTGCAGTTTTCTTTTCATATAAGGTGCTTTTGCAATGCAGGGACATTCATATAGCTTTTAAAACTGCTGGTGAATTTCAGCTATTTTGAGTGTGTTTGCAAAGCAGAAACCATGGATGATTACAGCTTTTAAAACTCAATATTCTTGGACTTTTTTAAAACTCTTATTCCAGAAAATAATCTTTCTTCACACATAGCACCATGCCTGATGAATATGGTAATTTGTCCAGATATAAATGTACAACAGGTTTATTTTAAGTTGCCATTTCAAACTATAAATAAAAATGTTTTTTTTAAAAAAAAAAAAAAAAAAAGAGCTCAATGTTTAAAACATGACAAAATAACTCAAGTTTTAATGTGGGGAAAAAAACAAAATTAGATTTTGACACAGAAATCCTGAGCAATATTTTATCTTAAATCTCCATGTTAGACATCCACTCCTGCATAGTATTCACATTTTTTACACGTACCTACTGAAGGATGTCACTCTTGAGAAGATCTGCTGAGCAGATGGAGATTTTGGAAGAATGTCTGCACAAGCAATGATCTTATTTTCTATCTTTAGGACCAGAGCCCTGTAAATAACTGAGAAACAACATAAAAAAGTATTTTTGCTTTTTTATTAATTGTTTTTAATTGCTTATTCTAATAAGGGTAATAAGAGGTTCTCATATCTATACCAATGTTTATAAAGTAAAATGTGAAAAAAAACACCTTAAATAACACCAGTCCATTAAAAGTCACACACAAGTACATCAATACATTCACATCTAGTATTCACATCCATATTCATTTAGTATCACCCATTCCCAAAACCTTCAGGTCTTTGTTCTGCGAGAAATATCTTTAGAAACCCAGACAATATACATGAATATCCACATAAAATGGCTCTGGCCTGGAAATCACACCAATGGTATTTTTGCCACGAGGCATCAGTGTAAGCCATTAAATCACAATACTAATTACAATTTTTACCTCAAGCAGGTGCAATACTTATATTTTGTAATTTTATTATGTAGTATGTATTATTTAGTCCTTCCCTGATGGTCTAGTGGCTAGGATTCGGCGCGCTCACCGCCGCGGCTCGGTTCGATTCCCGGTAACAGTTACTGGAAACAGTTGCATGCTGGTCCCAAGCCCGGATAAATGGGAGGGGTGGAGAAAGCAATGGCAAACTACTCCACTATCGTGCCAAAATACTTTGTGAATCACGATGAAGCGCTTCTAAAAAAGGCGTGGAGTAGAGCGATTCATAAAGTGACCGAGAGTCGGCTACGACTTGATCGGATAATCATCATCATCATTATTTAGTCCTTACACTTACAGTATAAATTAAAAGTTTAAACACCCCTATTTTGCTCTACATATTATTTTATCAGTTTCACTTACACTAAAAAAGACTTTTAGTCCAAACGTTTGTGGACTAAAGTGCATACTGTGTTAGTCGTCTTGACTTTGTTCTCTAAGGGTCAAAACCACAATATAGAACAGAGAACCAACAGGAATAACAACAACAACAACAGAAAACGTATGAAACACAGTCTGTAATTATAAAACTACAAAATCCATCCATTTGGTAAGTGGGGAAAATAGAAAATGGAGCAAGAAGGGAGTGTGTCCAAACTTTTGACATGTACTGTATTTTAATACGAATGTAACACGATAATATTCATAGCAGCTGTTACCTATGGTTCCTATGGCCCAGTACATTACATTTGTACAATTTGCCCAATACATTAAAGTGTCTCATGTTCAACTTAATACCTTTCAAAAATCAGTTAATTTTCTAATTACTTCATTACAACAGATAGGTTGCCCACACCTTATGGCATTGTACATTTTTAAGAAAGCAATGGTTTTAAACGGATTAATGTCACAAAGTGTAACATTTTCCTACCTGTAAAATCTCCAGACAGTGGAAGGTGTGTGTCGGTAAAGAGCTGTCTCTGTGTTAAGCTGATATATCCATGTTTGCCCGTCAGGTCTCCAAGTGGACAGGCAAGGGAGGTTAATGGAGAACAGCTAGTACTCTATAATATCACAAGACAGACACAATTTTGCAAAATCCTGACATTGTAAAAGAAGATTTAAAAAAAAAATAAAACGTTTCCGTGCAAGTTTGATACTTGCTGTAAAACCAAAGTCACAAATGAAATTTTATCCTGGGGATTAAGTTAAAGATTTTTAAGAGCAGTGATACACAATCATCATCATGTGAAAAATTACTAATTAAACCTGATCTGTCATGTTGAATGGATTGTACATTCTTTCAGTTTCCGGGCAACCAACATCAGATCCAACCCCGTAACTTTCTGCAATGTACCATGAAGCATCATTAAGCTGAAACAAACAAAAAAAAAAAACCGATAGATAGATAGATAGATAGATAGATAGATAGATAGATAGATAGATAGATAGGTAGATAGGTAGGCAGGTAGGTAGGTAGGTGCCATAAGTTTGGACACACCTTCTCATTCAATGCATTTTCTGTATTTTAACAACTATTTGCATTGAACATTTTAACTGAAGGTATCAAAACTACGAATTAACACTTGAGGATTTATTCACTTAACAAAAAAAGGTGAAATAACTGAAAACATGTTTTATACTCTAGTTTCTTCAAAATAGCCACCCTTTTCTCTGATTACTGCTCTGCGCACTGTTGGCATTTTAATTATACTAATAAACTCTTATAGGCACACCTGAAAACCATTTTAGGTGACTACCTCTTGAAGCTAATTGAGAGAATGCCAACAGTGTGCAAAGCAGTAATCAGAGCAAAGTGGCTATTTTGAAGTCACTAGAATATAAAACGTGTTTTTAGTTATTTCACTTTTTTTGTTAAGTACATAACTCGACATGTGTTCATTCATAGTTTTAATGCCTTCAGTAAGAATCCAAAATGTAAATAGATGTGAAAAAAAAACTGCATTGAATGAGAAGGTGTGTCCAAACTTTTAGCCTGTACTTTATATACGTAAACATAAATACTAATGTAAGTTTGACGTTCTGACTAAAAATAAATAAATGTAAATAATTACATTTGTGTTCATACTCATATCCACCAAAAGGGTCACATCTCCATAACTACCGTCAGAAAAACTCTGTTGCGACTGAAATAAAACAAAGTGCAACAAATGAGCAAAACTAAACTTAATGTATTTTTTTATATACACATATATCATATACATAAATTGGGAGATAAAGAAAAAGAGAGGAAAAGACATGAGTTGTTATGTTACAGACACTAGCTGGCAGTGTATGTGCATCTACCCTTTCCCCTGCTTTTTTCCCCCCAACATCCACTTCTTAGGAAAGAAAGAACGTAGAAAGCGTCATCTTTTTGTGGCAGATTTAAAGAGATGCCTCCTCTTCATAAGAACAGGCTTGTCATGTCTGTCAGCTGGATGTTCAGCCCAACAGGGTGTCTGCCACTCCAGTATATTCCATTAAACTTACACCTCTAACATATTTGTAATGAAATAATTGCCAATTAATCGCCTCTCAGCACTGGGGATACCTGGTTCGAATCCCAATCTGGGTGGAGTTTGTATGTTCTCCTCATGTCTGCGTGGGTTTCCTCCGGGTTCGCCGGTTTCCTCCCACATTCCAAAAACATGGATTCCAGGTGAATTGAATGCTCTAAATTGCCCTGTATAGTGTGTGTATGTGTGTGTGACTGTGTGAGTGAGTGTGTACCCAGTGACGGATTGGCGCCCTGTCCTGGGTGTATCTGCCCAGAACCCAAAACGTTCTCTCCTGGATATGCATGGGGGAAACCCCACGATCCTCATAAAGGAATAAGCGGAAGATAATGAATGAATAAATAAATATTATTGTATGAAAGTCTAAATTTTAAAAAGAAAACCTGTCTCCTGCATATTAATAAGAAACTGTGTAAACACGCAAAATGAGGCCTGGCCCAGTCTCCATTATACCAATGAGTTCAGTGATTATAATGAGAAAATATGTTGCCGTGATTCAGCATATGTCTCTAAAAAATTTCACCAAATGCCATTTTGTCTCTGGTACCTCCACGGACACGCTTTTGGCACACCATACTCTGACAGATGCAGTTTTTTTCTAATAACAATCTAGATGGATTAACTCAGCGTCATCGTTGCCAGAGAAATCTATGTCCTATTTTTTTTTTTAAAAAAACTAACTAAATCTAGTTTCATTTGATCATAGAACATTTTCCTGTCATTCCTTTCTGAGCAGGACTAAAGAATTCAGGTGTATTTAATTAATACATGGTTCATTTTTTATTTCTTGGTACAATGGAATGTTAAGTGACAACGTTTTCGGTTGTATTACAGTAGCATGAAGGTTCCTAGTACAGTGTTCTCTTGAAGCTTGACGTTTAGTAAAATAAAATACTGTGAGAGACGTGGACTCTTTTCAAGTTTGTGCTAAAAGTTCTGTTTGATCTCTTTGACAATTTATGATTTTTGGCATCAAGTGATGAGAGTTGGATGCGCCCACGAAACCATCACCTGTTACCAATACAGTGAAATATTTAAAAACCAGAATATTCTATACTATATCTTTTTCATCTGTCAAATCCATATTTTGTGCATAAGAAGCAGATGATATTGGTAAATTCCAATAATGCATTCATAATGCATTATTAACACATTTATAAAGCTTTATAAGGTATTCATAATGCTTCATAATACTTGTCATAAGCCTTTGTTAATGCCCATAGATGTACATAGCCCCACTCACAGTGTTATAAGAACATACCCCAAGGTTTTATAAAATGCATTATTAATGATATGATAGCGGCGACACGGTGGCTTAGTGGTTAGCACATTCGCCTTTCAGTGGTTTGAATCCAAATCTGGGTGGAGTTTCCATGTTCTCCCTGTGTCTGCGTGGGTTTCCTCCGAGTTCCCCGGTTTCCTCCCACATTCCAAAAACATGGTTGCAAGGTAAACTGAATGTTCTAAATTGCCCTGTATAGTGTGTATGTGTG